>JAVJIX010000106.1:2735000-2902500 GCA_036785185.1 Paratrypauchen microcephalus | reverse complement strand
CCCCCGTTACGCTGCGTGCTGTGTGCTTCGGCTTTATTTTTCCGCACTGAAAAATAGTTCCCACCCAAAATGACTTTAAGACAAAAACTCGTCCACCCAAAGGACAAAACACCGAGCCACAAACAAAGCAATGTGGTCTACTCCATTCAGTGTAGTGAAGACTGCAGTGAGCGCTATATTGGAGAAACCAAGCAGCCACTTCAGAAGAGGATGTACCAACACAGACGGAGTGGACCGTCATCTGCACATTTATTTGCACTCGATATGAATGCGCACTACACAGAAAGTAATTGGGAAAAGAACTGGTTTGAGAGGGGAGTTAAAGAGGCTATTTTTGTCAAAAAAGAGAATCCTTCTCTGAACAGACATGGTGGAGTCAGACATAATTTGTCTCCCATCTATAACTCCATTCTTAAGCCTAGATCAAGCAAACAGGGGAACAATAGGGCTAGCCAGGTCAGGGCCAGAGGTGTGAAAAACAGGCGTGTAGGGATGAATAGGGATCGTTACCTAGACTCCAGAGAAACAAAAGACTGAAACCAATGAGATAGTTTCGGAAAGTAGTTAGCTAGTTAGCTCCTCCCTGCAGCAAGTGTCTTACCAGTATTCTTATTAGCGCTGACGAAGCCTCTCGGATGAGTGGCGAAACGTTTTCAACCAAACATGTTTTAGTCTCTGGACTGTGGGGAGATGCCCAAATTTGACCTGGGGGTGGCATATCCCTTTAAATCTTCTACCAGTGCGCAGCACCGCCTCACAATGGTTTAGGCTACTTTCATGGCTACAGTCAGATAAGTTTTGACAATCCTTGCTTAACAGACAGCAGATATCTCTGCACGAGAGTTTCGGGTAGCTTTCAGTTATTCTCGAATGGCATAGTGTGGTTGTTTGTGTTTTCTACTTAAATAGCGCACCTTACTTTTTTTTTTTCAAATGTGGGTTTTGGCCACCATTAACCATATTCTTTTAGCGGTGCTGCGTTCCGGTGCGCACCGCTTTACTTTCACCACTGGTCTCACCCCCTGCAGGACGCTCTGTCGGCTCTGGAGAGCAGCTTCAGTGACAGACTGATTCACCCTCGCTCTGTGAAGGAGAGGTTTCGCAGGTCTTTCTTCCCTGCTGCTGTCAGATTGTACAATGAACACTGTTAACATGTCATTCAACTTTATCTCACTACAATATTCAACTATACTCGAGAGTCTATTTTTAGGTCTATTTTTAAATTATTTTAAGCCATTATTTATTATCTTGTTTTATTGCATGCTACATTTTCCTGCTGTTCTTGATTTGTGCATTGCAACACTGCAATTTCCTCACTGTGGGACTAATAAATGCATATCTTATCTTATCTTATCTTATCTTATTTTCTTCTGCTTTAGCCGGGGCCGGGTTTGCAGAGGCAGCAGTCTGAGCAGGGAGACACAGATTTCCCTCTCCACACACACTTCCTCCAGCTCTTCTGAGGCGTTCCCAGGCCAGCTGAGAGACATAGTCCCTCCAGCATGTCCTGGGTCTTCCCCAGGGAGGTGTCCATGAGGCATCCAGAACAGATGCCCGAGCCACCTCAGCTGGCTCCTCTCAACATGGAGGAGCAGCGGCTCTACTCCGACTGAGCTCCTCACCCTATCTCTAAGGGAGCGCCCAGGCACCCTGTGGAGCAAACTCATTGTATCAGCGATCTTGTCCAATCCACCTGTCAATCTCACGCTCCATCCTCCCCTCACTCATGAAAAAGATCCTGAGATACTTGAACTCCTCCACTTGAGGCAGGGACTCTCCACCCACCGGGAGAGGGTCAGCCACTTTTTTCCAGTCGAGAACCATGGTCTCGGATTTGGTGGAGCTGATCCTCAAACCGCCCCAGTGCACATTGGAGATCCTGTTCCGATGAAGCCATCAGGACAACATCATCTACACACAGCAGAGATGAGATCCTGTGGTCCCCAAACCGGATCCCCTCCAGCCCGACTGCGCCTAGAAATTCATGTTTAACACACAAACCCTGCATATTTAGGCTGAATTCTTCTCTCAAACAGAAAAAACTCCACCTTGTGATGCCATATGGTAGTACAGGAAGTGCTCCGCTGTGTTTTTAAACTCCATAACCTTCGCTGGAATCATTTGGATAATTTCAGCTCTGGAATTGACCATTTCTTCTGAACAAAATGTTAACTTGACATCACAAGGTGGAAATGTAAACAGACTAATAATAAAGGATTACTCAAACATGTGTGAATGAAACAAGACACAACTCCACGTTTATTTGAGTAATATGGGCCCTTGAAAGTTGCACCTGCATACACAAAACTTGGACCGATCTTACAGAAAGATGTGGTAGTATCTAATTCCAAGCCTGATTTATTCAAGTTTTAACTCCAAAGTATGAGGCGAGGGTTTTACTGGTCTCTGACAGCTGTGGAAAGCACTCATAAACTAATCGAGGTGAATAATTAGGATGCTCAGAATGCAGAAAGATAACTCTGGATGTCTGCAAAAACTAGTTCTCGTTTTCACGTTTTTAAGTCAAAATCTGGTACAGCACCTTTAAAACTGTGGTCAACCCAAATCCAGCTGAACGCTGCCGTCAAGTGGATGTTAGCGGAACTACATGAGAAAAGAAGTGGACGTGTTTTTTTTCCTCAAGGATGCTTTTGTTTGGTTTGGTTTTTGTTCATGACCTCTGACCTCAGTTCACTCCAAACACAGCCTGGGTTTAAAGCTGCACTGTGTAACTTTTCTGGTGAAGGGTCCGTAAAACACTTTTCTCCATGGAGATGTTATTACTTTGTTTGGAATGTTTCACAGTTTGGCATTAAACCTTTGTATCTTCATGGAGACCAAACCAGACCAAGATACTGGTCAGATGTGTGGAGAGGCGACCCCGCTCACTTGGTATTTTTGAGCTCTAAAACCACCTGTAATTTAATAAATGTAACGGAGAGCTGTTTAATGTAATGTCAACCTCAATTGCAATCCCTGGTGTGTGGAGCCCTTGTCTGTGGATTAGCCTCCTCCTCAAAAGCAAAGATGCCCCGCCAAAGCTAACACATGTGTGTTAACTTGCATGACTAACTTGTTTTGGTTAGGTATTAGCAAACAGGTGTAACATTTGCAGGTTAAAATAAACTATTTTGACTAAAGTATTCCTTGACTCGCATTTGAACTTAAGTGACATCTTATTCTTAATCCATAGAGTTTAATATGACGTTGGTCCACACTTTGCAGCTATAACAGCTTCAACTCTTCTGGGAAGGCTGTCCACAAGATTTAGGAGTGTGTTTATGGACATTTTTGACCACTCTTCCAGAAGTGCATTTGTGAGGTCACACACTGATGTTGGACGAGAAGGCCTGGCTCTCAGTCTCCGCTCTAATTCATCCCAAAGGTGTTCTGTTGGGTTGAGTTCAGGACTCTGTGCAGGCCAGTCAAGTTCATCCACACCAAACTCTCTCATCCATGTCTTTATGGACCTGGCTTTGTGAAAAACAACCCCACACCATAATACCCCCGCCACCAAACTTTACACTTGGCACAGTGCAGTCAGACAAGTACTGTTCTCCTGGCAAATGCCAAACCCAGACTCGTCCATCAGATTTCCAGATGAAGAAGCACGATTCTTCACTCCAGAGAATGCGTCTTCACTGCTCTAGAGTCCAGTGGCAGCGTGCTTTGCACCACTGCATCTGACACTTTGCATTGCACTTGGTGATGTATGGCTTGGGTGCAGCTGCTTGGCCATGGAAACCCATTCCAGGAAGCTCTAAGCACTGTTCTTGACCTAATCTGAAGGTCACATGAAGTTTGGAGGTCTGTAGCGAGTGACTCTACAGAAAGTTGGCGACCTCTGCGCACTATGCACCTCAGCATCCAATGAGTTGCTATCGTTCCCAATCGCTTCCACTTTTTTATAATACCACTGACAGTTGATTCTGGAATATTTAGGAACGAGGAAATTTCACGACTGGACTTGTTGCACAGGTGGCATCACAGTACCATGCTAGATTTCACTGAGCTCCTGAGAGTGACCCATTCTTTCACAAATGTTTGTAGAAACAGTCTGCAGGCCTAGGTGCTTGATTTTATACACTTGTGGCCATGGAAGTGATTGGAAAACCTGATTTTGATTATTTGTATGGGCGAGTGAATACTTTCAGCAGTATAGTGTATCTTTGAACAAATGAATCAACTAAGATATTTCTAAACAAACTACAAAAATTAGCCCACACACATTTTCGCCGACTAAAACCATGACCATTGTAGTAGTTGAAAAATACAACATTCTGCATCATATTGTTATATTATTATTTTAAAAGTCCCGGTAGAAGAGTCATTTTGAGAACTGCTCCTCTGTTACCTGAGTTTGCACATGCTCAGTACAGCACCATGTTTGAGAAATCTGGATACTGTGTCTATATCCTGTATCCTGGTTTTATGTTTTATTTCATGCAAACAGCTTTTTCTACACCCACTTCTTCAGTACTTTACAAAGATGTGTATTTAAGTCTTTTGACCGGCTCTTAAAAGATTCAGAGCGCATAAAAGAGCCATCACTTACAATCATAACTGACTTGAGACGCAGACTGATATCAGTCTGTATAATCAGTCTGGATCATATGAATAACACGAGAACGTACATGGCTTCTAAAAACTCTTGATTACGTTTTTTAGGCCCATCTCACAAACAAAATCTCTGGTATTGTTCTGCATAAAAACTGCTAATCTGTTAAAAAATGAAATTAAATGTTTATCACTGTACAAGAAGATTCAGAAAAGTTAACATCAGCAATGGCTCATGTCTAAAAGTGGGTCAAGAACTCATGCTTACAACTCAATATAAAGAAAACCGTCTGCATGATGTTCAGTAAAAAACAACTGATGTCTTTCTGGACGGGGTGGAACTCAGTCTCGTCAAAGAGTTTAAAAACCTGGGATTAACACTGGACCCGACACCGACATTTAAGAAACACATTAAGCACCTCACAAAAACTGTTAAGTTTAACTTTTTAACTTTAACTTTATTTTATTTTATTTTATTTTAGACAGGTAAAATCCTTTATGACTCTTTCTATGGCACGAGTGTTTTTACACTCCATGACTCTGTCTCATATAGAGATCTGCAGAACCACATGGGCACAACACTCAAACCAGCTGAATCACTTTTTTAAAAAGCTGTAAAAAATATTGGACATGAAACCATTCTCAGTTCACCACTGCTAAAAATTATTTTGTTCATTTCAAATATGGATGTTTTACGTATAAAGTTTTGCTCCTCCTCCGTTACAGGATTTTATTAAAACAAAGACTGTCAGTGGGATGGGACTAGTGCCATGGCCTGGGGAAACTGTGAGGTTCATACAGACCCCGGGGGAACTGTGAGGTCCCACACACTACATTTGGACAAACTGTGCTCTCAGTCAGAGGCGCTAAGTTCTGGAACATTCTCCCATCATCAATAAGAGAGACTCCAACACTGGACACTTTAAATCACACTTGAAACAGCGGCTAAAGGAAAACCAGACTTGTGGACACTTTTAGTGTATAACTGCTGTTATTAGGGGCAAAGCACCGTAGGCGCTAGGCACCCTATAGTGTTTGTACTGCGTTGCCTAGCGGCGTTGCCTAGCAACCCTTTGATCTTTCCTTTGATGTGTCTGGTCTCCTGATTCTTATTATTTATTCTTTTCACCATGGGAGTCTATGGCAACCCCTAGAACTGTCTGGTAAAAAGTTGTGAAATTTTGCATGCACATTCCAGCCAGTCTCCTCATTACCCACAGCGATTTATAGGCCCCCAGCCCCAACCATCTAGTGCAGGGGTCGGCAACCTTTACCACTCAAAGAGCCATTTGGACCCGTTTCACACAGTAAAGAAAACACTGGGAGCCGCAAAACTCTTTTGAAATTTAAAATGAAATAACACTGCATATAATGGCTTTTTTTTACCTTTGTGACATAGAATTACATTTTGAATATGAACGAACTAAAATAAAACACATTTTAATTAAATACAGTGGTCCCTCGCTGTTTCGCAGATTTTTTTATAGTGTATCAACGCGTATTGTGGTCTGCATCCTGATTGACTAAAGGACTGTAGATTCTCCTCCGTGTCTGCTGTACGGAATGTGGTCAGTTTGCCAAATTTATTTAAAAGTTCGATCACGAGCAGTGTGACTCTGAAGACTGAGCGGTCTGGCATTTGAGCCAGAAGGGCCGAGGCCGTGCTCTATTACAGATTTGACCGCGCGTACACTTCTCCGGGTGGTCAATGCGCATCGGGAAGTAGCGGCAATGTTTGCGCATAACGAACTGGTGGAACCTGGAGTCCAGGCGGCTGAACCAGTCCTGAGAGCGCACGGATGCGTTCTCACTATAGTTCTGTGTTTGGCGCAGAGAACCCCTCCCCCCCGTTCCACAGACTACGGGGCCGCTTCTAGGTGTAAAATGCCAGGGCCGATGATCCCAGTCCGTCACTGCTCTGAAGTGCTGTATGTTTGCAAGTTTTCTCCCCAACAAAACCCGCAACAGCGCAGCGGCGCCAGGCGCCTCAGTCAGAGGAACTGTGAAATACACGCATATTTATACACGCAATATAAAACTGACTACTTCACGGATTTTGCCTATCGTGGGTTATTTCTACAACGTAACCCCCATGATAAACGAGGGACCACAGTACTGAGCCGCATCAGAGGGATCAAAGAGCCGCATGCGGCTCTGGAGCCGCGGGTTGCCAACCCCTGGTCTAGTGGCACCAGCAGGTCAAAGTTGCAGGAATTTGTCAATTGCCTAGCAACGCACCTAGCAACCTTTGATCTGTCTTTGATGTGTCTGTTCTGACAGGGTCTAACCCTGTCAGAACAGAACCTGTCAGACCCTGTCAGACTCTGTTACACCCTGTTAGACCCTGTTAGACTCTGTTACACCCTGTTAGACCCTGTCAGACCCTGCATGCGGCCTACATGCTGAGGCCTACATGAACCTTCGGTGCTTGGCCCCACATTGCTGCTTGCAGCTATATTTGTCACTTATTTGTTTTTGCTGTGGTGCCACCTGCCCAAGGACTTGACTTAGAGTCTTAGACTCAGACAAACTTTATTGATCCACAAGGGAAATTATTTGGGTACAGTAGCTCACTCATCATAATATAATAATATTATCATTATCATATTATCATATATTATTATAATAATATAATATAATATTATGATAAATGAGCTACTGTACCCATTTATTTTGTTACTCTCATAACAGAGTAACAAAAATAAATGGAATAGCAAAAATGAGACATAATTATAAAAATAAATGTATAAGTACAAGTTAAATTAAAATAGAAAATAAGTAATAAAATATAAAATAAAATATCAAATCACAGCTATAAACAGGAGACAAGAATGGCAGTGCAATGACATGCTGATTCAGGCCATAAGATTATCCGTTACTTAAGATTAAGTTGTACAGTTGTAGGGAGTATTATAGTATGAATGTCGTCCTGTATCTCTCACTGTTTGAGTGGAGCTGTAGGATCCTGTTGGAGAATGAGCTCCTCTGTCCCTCTATGGTCTGGTGCAGTGGGTGAGCAGGAGTGTCTATGATGGAGAGCAGTGTCCGGTGTCCTCCTGTCCCTCAGTGTGACAAACGTCTCCAGCTCACAGCCGATCACGTGACCAGCTTTGCGGATCAGTTTGTCAATCCGTGTCCATGTCCCTTTTCCTGGTGCTGCTCCACCAGCAGACCACAGCGAAGTCCAGGGCGCTGACCTCCACAGACTGGTAGAAGATCTCCAGTAACTTGCTGCATACACTGAAAGACTTGAGGTTTCTCAGGAAGTAGAGTCATGCTTTTCTACAGATGGAAATTAACATTTCTGCTATAATCTGACATATTTACACTGCAGTGTTGTAGATGTCCATCAATATGCACTGTCCCTATTAAATAAAAGAATAAATTAATCAATTAATTTGTTTGTTATTCATACCATATTTGTTCCTAGTTCAGTGTTTGTTTGTTTTTTTTTTTTTTTTTTTTTTTTTTTTTCAGTCTTTCTTGAGGCGTTTCCAATGTGAACTTCATACAGAATCCTGTTCTAAAAACCGGAAACAGTTGGCCTCCTGTGAAATATTTTATGTATACGGTTGACACTTCAAGCTTATTTGTAGAAAGGACTAAATTGATGATCTTTCGTAGTCTTTAGTTTAGTCTAGATCAGGGGTCGGCAACCCGCGGCTCCGGAGCCACTTTGACTCTGATGCGGTTCAGTACAGCGGTCCCTCGTTTATCGCGGGGGTTACGTTCTAAAAATAACCCACAATAAGCGAAATCCGCGAAGTCGTCAGCTTTATATTTTACAATTATTCTCCATGTTTTAAGGCTGTAAATGCCTCACCACACACATTCTACACTTTTCTCAGACTGGAATTAACGTTTTCTCACATTTCTCTCTTGTTTGAACACTCAAACGTTCGTAGATTTTCAACAAAAAAGCACAGTATTATAGAACGAAACCAAAGTGTATTTTGTGTGTATTTCACAGTTCTTATGACCGCTTCGCTGTGGCAAGTTTTGTCGGGGAGAAAACTTGCAAACATACAGCACTTCAGAATCACACTGCGATCCAACATTTATATAAATCTGACAAACTGAACGTATTCTGTACAGGAGACACGGAGGAGAATGACGAATCGGCAAAGGTCTACAGTCCCTTAGCCAATCAGGACGCAGAAATGGCCATACCTGCCTGTCAAAGTCTGATCCCGTCAGATCTCAGAAGCTCAGCAAGGCAGGGCCTGGTTAGTACTTGGAAGGGAGACCGCTGGGAATTCCAGGAGCCACAGTGGGGCGCCAATTGCAAAAAAACTGTCGCTGTGTCCTTAGGCAAGACACTTCACCCACATTGCCTAGTATGAAAGGGGAGTGTGCGTGAGTGTTGGAGGTGGTCGGAGGGGCCGATGGCGCAGATTGGCAGCCTCGCTTCCGTCAGTCTGCCCCAGGGCAGCTGTGGCTACAGAAGGTAGCTTACCACGACCAAGTGTGGAGTGAATGAACGGTGAACTATGGAGCGCTTTGGGATGACAAGGCATGTCATGAAAGGCGCTATATAAAATGCAATGGATCAGAAATGCGCGTTAATACACTATTAAAAAAAAAAATTGGAATAAAAAAATCTGCGAAACAGCGAGGCCACGAAAAGTTAACCGCGATATAGCGAGGGACCACTGTATTTAATTAAAATGTATTTTATTTTAGTTCATTCATTTTCAAAATGTAATTCTATGGCACAAAGGCAAAAAAAAAAAAAGCCGTTATAGGCGGTGTTATTTCATTTTAAATTTCAAAAGGGTTTTGTGGCTCCCAGTGTTTTCTTTACTGTGTGAAACGGGTCCAAATGGCTCTTTGAGTGGTAAAGGTTGCCAACCCCTGGTCTAGACATCTCCAACCTGTAGCTCACCAAAGGATTTCTGAATTATACGTATGCTCGTATGCTGAATAACTAAAATTTGATTGATTAAATGCCTATTTCCATCATAAATGTATCATGTTGATGCCTAATGTTGTGCACTAATAACTGGATAATGGTTTATGTTTTATAAGCATCTAACTGTTCCACATCCACAGCTTGCCATGGTTCTTATAGTTCCTCCTGCTGAAATTAGTAGCTCTCTGGCATTTTCGTTTTACAGATAGTAGCTCACAGGAGGAAAAATGTTGAAGATCCCTGGTTTAGTCTACATCCACCTCACACATCACAGTCTATAAAGTAATGCTGTATTTTTTAAATTTAATTTATTTTTTTTAATTATTATTATTACTACTACACACAACTGGGTGCGCAAACAAGATAAAACAAACATGGCTGTGTCATCAGCAGTTACGTGTCTGGATGAGGGAACTTTAACACATCATATTATCATATTATAAAATAACAACAGTAATAAAATAACATTTAAAAAGTGCATTTGCATAGTTAAAGGAGAATTAATGTTTTTTACAATCTGAGCCTTATTTCAGTAATAACACAAACTTTAGCACTTTTCAAATCATAGAAGCTCTTTGTCTTAGTCTACGCTTTCATTTGAGTCAAAAGTGGCCTGTAATCCGAGATTTATCCATAATTTACAGCTTTGCGTTTCATGTTTGGGTCCCGGGAGCTGAGAGCGAAATAAACTGTGACTCCGCACATGAGCACTGCCGTCCTCATCTATTCGAAACTATGGATAAATCTCGGATTACAGGCCACTTTTGACACAAACGAAAGCGCAGACTAAGACATCGAGCTTCTATGATTTGAAAAGTGCTAAAGTTTGTGCTATTTGGAGACCGCTCGGGGCATATATTACATGCTCGGGGCATATATTAGTCAGACCCTCCAGGAATTCACGATGTTGCGATTTGCAACTTCTACGCAACTTCAGCCAATCCCCGTGAATTCAGGCGGTGTTGCAATTTTGACCAATCACCGCAACTTTCCTGCAATTTTTACCAATTTTGACCAGTCATCGGCGGCGTATTGAACTCAAGTCGACTAACTTCCTTCTGCCTTACTTCCATGTGACGAAACGAAACTGCGGCCATGTCCCCAGTTCGGAGCGTGGTTTGAAGGGGGCTCAGACTGCAGTCAAGGCGGTGCACACTTGCTCAGCCCTGAGTGCACTCCGCAGACCGCATGGCCGTCTGCGAAATGCGACAGGTCTCGCAACTACAGGAAGCAGCCGCCGACTCCATTTTCTCCCGTAGAAGAAGTAGCGCGCGGTGCATGCTGGGATATATGAGTGCGTGAAGCGTGCTTTTTCACGCGCTTGGTCCATGCCCCAATTTCCATGGAAACGACTTTCGGTCTTCAGACCGTGTGTTAACTGCGCATGGGACAAAAAAAGAAATGATGCACATGCCCTTCAAACCACGCTCCGAACTGTGCACTCTGGGAATTGGGACACGGCTTCTAATGGCAAAGAAACATGTCTGCGGCGCCATTTGCCCACAAAAATAACAGCAAAAGACCGGGCGAAACAGTTCCCCTATTAGTAATTTATTTTCGATGTTGGTAAGGTTGTTTTAGGACCATATCTGTGATCTCTCTGTCTTTGTATTATTCTTCAGACCCCCCAGGATTTCGCGGGCATTTTTTGTGATTGTTGCGGGGCTAAAATGCCTGAATTTGCGGGAGCTTTTCCAAAAAGTTGCAATGAAAGTTGCGGTGCTTTTAAGGTTTTTGTTGCGATTTTGTTGCGGGAGGAAGTGAAAGTTGCGATAAATAATTGCGATTTTCGCTTTTTGTAATTAAAATTGAGTAATATTTTGAATACTGAGTTATTACTGACAAAGAATAATACAAAGACACAGAGATCACAGATATGGTCCTAAAACAACCTTACCAACATCGAAAATAAATTACTACTAGGAGGGGAACTGTTTCGCTCGGTCTTTTGCTGTTATTTTAGTGTGCAAATGGCACTGCAGACATGTTTCTTTGCCATTAGAAGCCATGTCTCAATTCCCAGAGCGCGCAGCTCGGAGCGTGGCCCGAAGGGCATGTGCGTCACACATTTCGACAGAACACCGGCGACGACTGCTGCCCCACTTCTTTTTTGTCCCATGCGCAGTTAACACGCGGTCCGAAGACCGCAGTCGTTAAGCGGTCTGCGGACTGCAGTCGGGGCTGAGCAAGTGTGCATCTCCTTGACTGCAGTCTGAGCCCCCTTCGGGCCGCGCTCCGAGCTGTACGCTCTGGGAACTGGGACACGGCCGCAGTTTCGTTTCGTCACACGGAAGTAAGGCAGAATGTGGCGGCTTCCAAACTCAAACCTTTTAGCCACCGAGAATATGAGGTTGGGTCCTATGGCTCGCAGATTTGTGACGCGCAAAGAGGAGGCTATGGTGACAGATACGCTGAGATCCAGATATGCGTTTTGTGCATTTATTACAAAAAGAGCGCACACAGTTATGACAGCGCAGCAGGATGAAATGGAACTCATGAAACCAGCAGGATGAACAGATTAACGTGAAAGATGAATGAATGGTTTGCGGTCAACAAAAAATACGGCTACACCCCAACCCTGACTCTCTCCTCTGTGTGACAGGTGAGCGCACGCTTTTACACGCACACACTTCCGTACGTGCACACACCCACACTCACGTGACCCACTGCCTCTGCCGCACACACACACACACAAACGCACACACACACACACAAACAAACGCACCGTGCACCTCATCTCAGTTATGTCTCCTACACAGAAGGAAGTTGTTCGGCGTTCAATACGTCACCGATGATTGGTCAAAATTAGTAAAAATTGCGGGAAAGTTGTGGTGATTGGTCAAAATTGCAACACCGCCCTGAATTCGCGGGGATTGGCTGAAGTTGCCTTGAAGTTGCAAATCGCAACATCGAGAATTCCTGGAGGGTCTGATTCTTTGTCAGTAATAACGCGGTATTCAAAATATTACTCAATTTTAATTACAAAAAGGAAAATCACAACTATTTATCGCAACTTTCACTTCCTCCCGCAACAAAATCGCAACAAAAACCTTAAAAGCACAGCAACTTTCATTGCAACGTTTTGGAAAAGCTCCCGCAAATTCAGGCATTTTAGCCCACAACAATCACAAAATATGCCCGCGAAATCCTGGGGGGGTCTGATTAGTGCTACGGCTATCGCTAATCTAAAACATCTCTGGAAGTGCTCCATATGACACCAAAGTGCTATGGGTGAGTAAAACAACTTGTTTTATTACTGAAATAAGGCTCAGATTGTAAAAAACGTTAATTCTCCATTAAAAAATTTAAAAAAGAAGATAGCAAGGGGAGTATCTTTCAGAGTCAATTGAGTCCAAGGGAATTTCACACATGTAGGAATACACTGTTTGTGCTTTAGGTCCATTCATATATTTTGGAGATTTAATGTACAAGTTCATTTTTAAAACAAGTAAAGTTTGTGGGACACTTCTGAATTTCACATTTGTGGATATAACATTTGGCAAGACATATTATTAAATTGACAGAGTTTTTATTTTGAATTAGTGGCGGCACGGTGGCTGAGTGGCTAGCGCTCATGCCTCACAGCAAGAAGGTTCCGGGTTCGATCCCCGGGTCGCCCAGGCCTTTCTGTGTGTGTTCTGTGTGGAGTTTGCATGTTCTCCCCGTGTCTGGGTGGGTTTCCTCCAGGCACTCCGGTTTCCCCCATCAACCCAAAACATGCACCATAGGTAAAATCCTCCATCTTAGGTCCTGACCAAGCCGAAGCAACAAGATCATGGAGATGGTCCCCGGGCGCAGTAATGTGCTGCCCACTGCTCCTAATAACAGGATGGGTTAAATGCAGAGAGGAATTTCTCCAGTGTGAGATCAATAAAGTTGCTTCTTAAAAATTATAGCATCTCTATTTAACAAGGCTAATAAGAAAGGAAATATGGAATGTGTTGCATTTCTCCTTTTCACAAAAAGTGCAAATGTTTTCTTGAATTTTAAAGTGCAATTTAAGCAATTCTTTGGATGGATATACAGCTCTGAAAAAAAAAAAAAAAAGAGACCACTGCATTAAAAAAAAAAAAAAATCAGCATCTCTACATGTATTACAGCCATTCCATTCCAGCGTCTGTTGAATTCCAACACAAACACAAAGCTGAGCTACTTCAGTTCTTGCACCAGGAGTGGAATAAAGTCACCCAAGAACAATGTGAATATCAACCATGTTTGCGCAACCATGTTTGCACACCGTTTTAATACTCCTGACAGTTGCACATAAAACTAATAAAACTAATATAATAAATACATAGACTAAACTAATAACATAAAACTAATTTTGCACATTATCTGCAAATATGTACATAGCACCTGGCCTATATTTTTCATAGTGTATATTCTGTAAAGATTGTTTCTATTTGATCCACCCAACCCAAAACATGCTCCAGGTAAAATCCTCCAGCTTAGGTCCTGACCAAGCCGAGCAATAAGATCATGGAGATGGGTCCCCGGGCGCCTGAAAGACGAGCTGCCCACTGCTCCTGAAGGATGGGTCAAATGCAGCTTTTTTTTTTACATGCTTCTCTTTATCTTATGTATCTATTTTAATTTTTTGCATGCTCTTGGCATCCAGGGTGGGCAGCAAAGTAAGAATTTCATTGTACAGGGAAATGTGTTTCTTTACTGTGCATATGACAATAAAAGCTTTGAATCTTGAATGTGAAAGACTTGTGGAGAGGATACCAAGACGCATGAAAGCTGTGATTAAAAATAAGGGTTATTGCACCAAATATTGATTTCTGAACTCTTCTTAAGTGTAAACATTAGTATTATGTTGTTTTAAAATTAATTTGATCTCATTTCTTTGCATTGTTTGAGGTCTGAAAACATGTATCTTTTTTGTAATTTTGACCCTTTGTCATTTTGTGCAAATAAATGCCCTAAACGATAATATTTAGGGCCCGAGCACTGAAGGTGTGTAGGACCCGATTGTTGTTGCTTAGTTTCCATATTATTAGGGCCCGAGCCCGAAGGGGCACGAAGGTCCCTATTGTTGTTGCTCTGTTTCTGTTCTGTTTTATTATTATTCTTGGGACGAATTTGTTCACACGCTTTTGGGCAATTTTGAGCATGTTCCCATGCTTCAAAATGAACGTGACTTTGCATGGGCATCACGTAGGGCGGCAGCTACGCCTCCAAAAAGACCCGTCCCCTGGTGACCCCCAGGAGCTCGATAGCGCCCCCTAGCGCGTTGTCTTTCGGGGCTGGCATACAGTTTAAGATAGGCGCACGAAATTCGGTAGGGACGTGTATCTAAATAAGACGAACAAACGCCTCACTGCAATGTCATAGCCACGCCCAACAGGAAGTGAGATAATTGGCCTTTTGTGTGATTTTGTGGTATTTGACATACAATGGAATTTGAAACACTTCTCCTACACCATACCTCAGATGGGCTTAAGTTTTGGTGAACATAATCTTAAGACATTAGAGATGTTAAATTGCGAAGGATTTTCAAATAGGCGGTAATATGACGATACGGCGGATCGATAAATTTAGGTATTTATTGAATGGGAGTTATGAGTTATGAACAGTGTTGAGCACGTTACTTTGAAAAAGTAATTAGTTACAGTTACTAGTTACTAACCCAAAAAAGTAACTGAGTTAGTAACTGAGTTACTACACTATAAAAGTAACTAGTTACCTAGGAAAGTAACTAATGCGTAACTTTTTTTTTTTTGTTAAAAAATGTCAAATAATTTGGATTTTTTTACAGTGCATTATACAAGCCAGTTGCATAGAGTAAAGCAGCAAACAACAGATACCCATACACAGGTTTTAATTTATTGCACCTCAACAGACCACAACTACAACTGTACTTCAAGCATTTTTTCTTTACAAATGTAAACAGTTAAACAATATGATGTGTTTTAACTTGACATGCTGCAAATTAAATGAATCAAACTTTCACAGATTCAGACAACTGGTGGACCTCTACTTCCAAGTATTTTTTTTCTTCACAAAAGGAAACAGTTTAAGAACATGAAGTACTTTAAACTCGCTGTGCTCTAAATCAAAACTAATTTTAAAAACTTAAAACTTTCACAGCTTCAGACCACTAGTAGACAAACTGTACTTCAAGTATGTTCTTCTTCACAAACGTAAACAGTTTAACAGTATAAGTTGAACAGAACAGTAACATCTTTTCACTGTGTACCCATCCATGTTCTACCTCAAACATTTACTTGTTCAGTAAATCGTAAATATTCACAAATCAAAATAGCATGGTGAAAATAAAAGCCATGAATGGGGATTGAGTTCTGATCAAGGTTTGACATTCTAGAAAAGTAGGTCTTTGGAATTTGTATAGTGCTCTTTTGCACAGATTTCTGTAAACTCTCATACAACTTAAGACAACAGGTGCTCCAAGTATGTTCTTAAAAAGAAAAGTAAACAGTTTAACAGAATCCTATATGAGTCCTATATGTTCATTCATTCACCTATGTATCCATATAATCCTTCCCAACACACATCCATCCATGCATGCATGCGATCAGTCATCCACCTAGCCAGCCCAGTTATCTCACCATCTTAGCAATTAAACCAGTGATTGTACCTTAACAGTAGAAGCTTTTCAAACTTAAGGTCAGAGAGTCTGTTTCTCTTTGGAGTGAAGACAAGCTTCCCCAGGCTAAACAGTCTCTCTACGGGAGCACTGGATGGAGTGGCTGCATTGTATTTGAGTGAAACTGTCTTTATCAGTGGAAATCCATGAAGAGAGTCCATTCCTTGTGCTGCTGATTTGAAATAATCTGCAACTTGACTTTCAGCAGTAGCAGCAGTGGGATCCTCATCATCAAAGGCAAAGAACTCTTCCTCTATGGTTGAGTCATTATGTGTTGGTGTGCTGGTAGTACCTGTCTGCTGGTCTTCCTCTCGTGCACTTTTACGGCATTCAGCCAGCAGACTTGCCTTAGCCTTGTCCTTCTTCTCTTGTGTCCGCAGCCAACGTAATTTAAACCTGGGCAGAATCACAGCAGCCAAGATGGCCTTCTCGCTCTCCAGCACCTCCGCAAATCTTGTTTTAATCGCCTGAAATTACATATAAAGAACAAAGAACAAAGAACATATTATACTGACTGTCTACACACACACAAACACACACACACACACGACATGAGCACAATTATATGCAATAATACATACACATAATATAAATAACATTTTTTCATAATGTATCTATGTATTTAGCTTACTCA
Source organism: Paratrypauchen microcephalus (assembly GCA_036785185.1). Taxonomy (NCBI): domain Eukaryota; kingdom Metazoa; phylum Chordata; class Actinopteri; order Gobiiformes; family Gobiidae; genus Paratrypauchen; species Paratrypauchen microcephalus. The sequence goes on along the minus strand of JAVJIX010000106.1, from coordinate 2,885,787 downwards.
AAAATAAATCAGTTGTTCTCACCGTAACAATTGCCTCTGGAAGGTCAAGGAGAATTTGCAGGCCACTCTTCAGCTCCATGGTCTTCAACATCAGTGTCTCCAGCGTGGGTAACAGAGTGCCATGATAACAGTTGTCCTCTCCCTGAAGAATGTCTAGGGCTACTGTTAGTGGCTTCATTGTCGTGCAGTACTCCCTGAGGAACTGATACTCTCTTTCTGTAATGGCTTTCAACCCAAACTTGGAAGATATGGTGTTCAGCTCGACTATCGGGATCTCACAGATTCGAGCAAGGGCGTCATAAAAAGAGTTCCATCTCGTAGTGCAAGGGACTACCAGCTTCCTTGCAATAACATCATCCACAGTCTCAGCAGCCACTGTAGATCGGCTTGCCTTGTTCCACAATGCTGTGCATTTCGTCGTAGTACTTCTATATACTGCTTTTGTTTCTGGTCTGGTCAGAAGCCACTTATCAACATCACTACATGAAACAAGGTTTAATGTGTGTGATGCACACCTCTGATGTGGTGGCAAAGTAATCACAGCATCATCGTCATCATCGTCTCCAACACTATTTTGCAAGACATCATGAATGTTCATAAAAGTCACCTCGTCCTCATCCTCGGAGTCATCCTCCTCGACTAGCTGATACTTTCTGAAGGCCTTGACGAAATTAGAGCAGTTATCTGTGACAGTGGATGTTATTTTGTGGGAAATGCCATAAGATGAGTGAATATTATTAAGCTCAGATGCGATACTGTCATGGGTATGACGTCCCTTGAATCGCCTGCATGCCAGGGCAGCGTTCCTTCGTTCCATGCTTTCTGGATGTATCCAATGTGCAGTAACGCCCAGATAGCTTTTATTATGTGCAGTCCATATGTCTGCAGTTGTAGAAACGTATTCTAACTGTTCAATTTTTTTTTTGAGTTCGACGTTCATTTTAACATACTCGGCATCAATGTATTTAGAAAAAGTCTTTCTGCATGGCGGACAGGCCCCAGCTCTCCTGGGAATTTTCCCTATAAGGGCTCTAAAGGAGTCCGAGTCAACTGTTGTCAATGGCAGCATGTTTTCAACCACATACCTCCCAATCATTTCATTGAGTTCTTTCTGTGTTGTAAGTTTTTGGGTAGCTGAAGCAGAAAAATCCAGCTTTTGCTGCTTGGCTGGCGTGGCTCCGTCACTGTGGCCTTCATCATGGGGCCTGCTGGTGGCCACTAATTTAATAGAAGCGTGCGCCGTAGAGAGATGCTTGAGTAAATTAGAGTTGCTTACGTTGGAAGTAGATAAAGTCTTTGGTTTTTGACACAATTTGCACGTAACGTGTACGTTTTTACCTTTTATTTCGACGAGGTTAAAATACTGCTTATACTTCCACCTTGAAAACGATGTCTTCTCGGGACTCGCCATCTGACACGGTGTGTGGATTGTGTGTGCGCGCTACTACTGTGTGCTGGGATTGTGTGTAGAACCTGCCCACCGCCCACTGGGTGTCTCTGGTTGGCTCAACATGAAATCTTACTCTGCTTTAGCCAATCATCATTACTCATCCCGCCCTTACCAAAGGGAGAAAAAAAATAATCCCCTGTGCCTATGCGAACCTGCTCAAGTGCTCATCTGCTACGAAGGACGCGCAGAGGCGGACGTTACTTTTTTGTGCTGTGCAACACTGGAATTTCCCCACTGAGGGACTAATAAAGGCATATCTTATCTTATCTTATCTTATCAGGTTCGCATAGGCAAAGGGGAAGTAACGCGCGGTAACGGCGTGTTGGTGCCGGTAACGGCGTTATAACGCTAGATAAAGTAACTCGTTAGATTACCCATTACTGAAAAAAGTAACGCCGTTAGTAACGGCGTTTATTTTAACGCAGTTACTCCCATCACTGGTTATGAATGGGAGGTATTTATTGCTAGGCAACGCCCTGATCAAAGATCTTTGATCTTTATGTACCTTTGATCTGATATCGCTGCAAGCAGCAATGTGGGGCCAAGCACCGAAGGTTCATGTAGGCCTCAGCATGTAGGCCACATGCAGGGTCTGACAGGGTCTAACAGAATCTGACAGGGTCTAACAGAGTCTGACAGGGTCTAACAGGGTCTGACAGGGTCTAACAGAGTCTGACAGGGTCTGACAGGGTCTAACAGAGTCTGACAGGGTCTAACAGGGTCTGACAGGGTCTAACAGAGTCTGACAGGGTCTGTTCTGACAGGACACATCAAAGACAGATCAAAGGTTGCTAGGTGCGTTGCTAGGCAATTGACAGCGTGTGCACAACAATTTTTGTAATAAATACACTTTCTTTTCACAATCCACTGCCTCCTCTTTATTTCTATCTTTTCAGCACACTCAGCGCCATCTTGTGTTAGGCAGGTGAACTGTACAGCAAATAAGCCCCCTAACCGGAAATTAGTTCAGGTTCATACCGCTTTAGCCGGCCACACGAAGTTTGGGGTAGGTTTGCATAATGCTGAGAGGAAACATTTTTATGCAAATGAATTGCCCGTATGTCATAGCGCCACCATGTGGTAGACAAGGGAACTGTAAAATATGCACGGAAGCTGCTATCGCGCTTTCTATTAACAAGACATTTTGTGCAGCTGAAAATACTTTGTATGCAGGCGTGGAGAATACCCCCCACCCACCATTGGAATGCAGTGAAACGGCTACTGTGCTTTAGATTGACGTGACATCTTGTGCGGCTGAAAATACTTTGTATGCAGGCGTGGAGAATACCCCCCACCCCAGATTGGCCGCAGATGCGAGGGCCCGACAAACGTTGCTTGCGGCTTTAATTTTATTTGGAATTTGGGGGAAATGTTGTCAGTAGTTTATAGACTCAAACAAAAATGTTCCTTTTGCCCAAACACATACCTATAAGTAGTAAAATCTGAAAAAACTGATAATTTTGCAGTGGTCTCTTATTTTTTCCAGAGCTGTATGTTATTGATAATGTTGTAAAGTGTTTCCTTTACTTTAGGAACGACAGGAAAGGCCAAGTACTTTATTTTTGTTATTGCTTCCTAATCAGATTTATTATGTATATCATTTTTATTTTGCAAACCAGAGACATTTTGTAGTGAAATCATGTTCACATTTTCTGTCTGTACTTATGAGGGAGGTATTTAATGTAATCCTGTACTTTCCCTCCTCCTGACGCTCTCACCGAGCGCGTCACATTTCCGACAGCCCGTAAACGCCCCTGGCTGAGAGCACTACTAAACCAAAGCGGACCAAACAGTGTTGCCAACTTAGCGACTTTGTCGCTATTTTTAGCTACTTTTTGGACCCCCCTAGCGAGAAAATTAGACAAAAGCGACTAGCGACAAATCTAGCGACTTTTTTTGGTGACCAGAGGCTCCAAGATCGCGGGAGAGGGAAAAAAATAATTGCGCCGATTTCTCTCTTTCCCCGTTCAGAGAAAGAGACAGAGAGACAGAGAGGGGCAGTGGAAGAGAGACACACACCAGTCTCTCCTCTGCTCCCTCCCATCTCGTCAGATCGCCTCGGAGTCTGGTCATTCCTCTCTCTGTTTCTGTCATTCAGTTTCTCTCGTCACGTGCATATCCCTCTCATTCTTTAGAGCATTTCTTTTTTCTCCTCTTGTATTCAATCGCAATGCCACAACCAAAAGTGTATACACAAAAGTACAGACGGGAGTGGGAAAAAGCTAGTTGTACAGCACAGAAAAGTTTAAAAAAGCTACTTCTTTAGCACCAAAAAAAAACAAAAAATAAAAAGCTATAGTTTGCCCACTATAGCACAAAAAAATAAATAAAAAAAAGCTTTAGTTAAACTACAGCACAAAATAAAAAAGCAAGCTATAGATCTTGGACTACAGCTCCAAAAATATCTAAAAATTAAAAACCAAATAAAAAAATAAAAAACAAACAAGTATATGTAATAACAACACCAATAAAAGGTTAGTGTCACGGGGTAAGGAAGGTTAGGATGTGCCCCGCTCTCACGTTTGGATTGGACCGCTCGCTCGTCTAGCTACTTTTAGCTACTTCTGGGCGGGCCAATAGCTACTTCCGATGCTGGGGAGTTGGCAACACTGGGACCAAAGCGGACCAAAGCCGGGCTGACTCCTCACTCTACGGGCACGGGCACATTCCAAGACGACACCGGGATCTACGACAAAGCCACACCGTGAACCCCAACCCCCCGTGAGTGCCCTAAACCCGCTTTTTCTTTACCCTGTTTTCCGCGCTGTCGTGCAGTATGTCCGCTCGCCTCTCGCGGTTCCCGGGTTTCCTCAAATGGCTGCGTGCACACGGCCCGGGCGCTGCGCTGCACACGGCACTGCACCGGGAGCGCGTTTAGAGCCGAGCGCACACCACAACGTGCCTCTGTTTACCTCCGCGCGTCGTGCGGAGCCGCGGGACCGTTAGCGCCGCGTTTACGCTCCCGGACCGCGGCTTTTGTGGTTTCCGAACACTTCCACGGGCTCACGGACGCGGTGGGACGGTTGTGGCCGCCTCATGTGACTGGGCCCCGGCCTCACACGCTCGGCTTGTGCCTTCTGTTAGCGCCCGTAGCCACACACAGCTACATGCTAACAGAAGCTAATAGGCTAAATCCATAAGCTACGATCAGAATCAGACTTATTGAACACAATTCACAGACTAGGAGCCTGTCTCGGTGATAAGGTGCGAACATAAAACACTAAATAGTAATAAAAACTTGAATATAGACATTAAATACACACGATATTCAACTATAGAGTCTTAATTTTAAGTCTATTTTTTAAATTATTTTAAGCCATTATTTATTATCTTGTTTTATTGCATGCTACATTTTCCTGCTGTTCTTGATCTGTGCGTTGCAACACTGGAATTTTCCCACTGTCGGACTAATAAAGGCATATCTTAAATAATAATAATAATAAATAATTAATTAGGCCATGTTTGCACTACTGTTCTGATGCTGCTCATGTGAACCTTTTTGTTACTTGGATTTGTTTATTATTTTTTACTATATTATAGCTATATTTTAGTTATTATTTAGTGTCTATATTCTTGTTATTACTATTATTATTTAGTGTTTTATACAGAAGCTAATAGGCTAAATCCATAAGCTATGATCAGAATCAGACTTTTATTGCCATTGTCAAGTGAACACAATTCACAAAACTAGGAACTTGTCTTGGTGATAAGGTGCGAACATAAAACACTAAATACTAATAAAAACTAGAATATAGACACTAAATAATAATAATGAATTAGGCCATGTTTGCACTACTGTCCTGATGCTGCTCATCGGAACCTTTTTGTTATTTGAATTGTTTATTATTTTTTACTATATTATAGCTATATATTATTACAGTACTTATTTTATCAGACTATAACTCCACTGTATGGTCCTAACGTGAAATATCGTTTTTCCAACGTGCAATATCGTTTTTTTCAATACTCTCCTTGTTACTGTTTTATTATTATTACTTATTCTATTATTACTTATTTTATTATTATTATTATTATTACTTATTATTATTATTATTATTACTTATTTTTATGCCATTCTTGCCTGCATGCACTTTTCTTTGTTGTTCAAACTGTCCCTACCTGGAGCTACTGTGGCAAGTAAATTTCTCCTGCATGAGATCAATAAAGTCTTATCTTATCACTCATCTATATTTTAGTTATTATTATTTAGTGTCTATATTCTAGTTATTACTATTATTATTTAGTGTTTTATGTTCGCACCTTATCACCGAGACAAGTTCCTAGTTTTGTGAATTGTGTTCACTTGACAATGAGAATAAAAGTATTTCTGATTCTAATAATAATAATGTCTAGAATATAACTATCATATAGTAAAAAAAAAAAAAAAACAAGGTTCAGAGGAGCAGCATCAGAACAGTAGTGCAAACATGACTTAAAGTGACTAGTGATATAAAGTGTTTAGATTAGATTCAACTTTATTGTCATTACACATGTATAAATACAGGTAACGAAATGAGGTTTTGCAGCAAGTGCAAGGAGCGGCAAGTGCGATATATACAGTGTATACAATATATACAATACAATATACAGTATACACAATATATACAGTATGATTGTAGAATCAGACCCTCCAGGAATTCGCGATGTTGCGATTTGCAACTTCAACGCAACTTCAGCCAATCCCCGCGAATTCAGGGCGGTGTTGCAATTTTGACCAATCACCACAACTTTTCCGCAATTTTTACTAATTTTGACCAATCATCAGCGACGTATTGAACGCTGACCAACTTCCTTCTGTCTTACTTCCGTGTGACAAAACGAAACTGCGGCCGTGTCCACAGTTCCCAGAGCGCACAGCTTGGAGCGCGGCCCGAAGGGGGCTCAGACTGCAGTCAAGGTGGTGCACACTTGCTCAGCGCCGACTGCAGTCCGCGGACCGCTTAACGACTGCGGTCTTCGGACCACGTGTTAACTGCGCATGGGACAAAAAAGAAGTGGGACTGCAGTCGTCGCGCCGGTGTACTGTCGAAATGTGTGACGCACATGCCCTTCGGGCCACGCTCCGAGCCGCGCACTCTGGGAATTGGGACACGGCTTCTAATGGCAAAGAAACATGTCTGCGGCGCAATTTGCCCACAAAAATAACAGCAAAAGACCGGGCGAAACAGTTCCCCTCCTAGTAGTAATTTATTTTCAATGTTGGTAAGGTTGTTTTAGAACCATAGCCTATCTGTGATCTCTGTGACTTTGTATTATTCCAGGGCTCTCAATCTCACGCATTGAGAGTGTGACACACGCAATTCGACGTCTTCACACGCTCACACATGGTATTTCTCACGTTGAAATTTAGTTAAGCAATTCAAGCACAGCGCTTCTGTGCCCCCCCCCTCCTCGGAAATTACGCAGTCTCACGCACGACCCCGCTCAAAACTTGAGAGCCCTGTTATTCTTTGTCAGTAATAACTCAGTATTCAAAATATTACTAAATTTTAATTACAAAAAGCGAAAATCGCAACTATTTATCGCAATTTTCACTTCCTCCCGCAACAAAATCGCAACAAAAACCTTAAAAGCACCGCAACTTTCATCGCAACTTTTTGGAAAAGCTCCCGCAAATTCAGGCATTTTAGCCCGCAACAATCACAAAAAATGCCCGCGAAATCCTGGGGGGTCTGTAGAATTATGTGCAGTATGAATGTACTTTGTTATTAGTCTATGTAGGGGATATAAACATTATAAACAAGTATACAGTAGAGCTATAATATATATGATGGGATATGAACAAGTATACAGGTGTGCTATCAGTATGTAAGTGAAAAAATATATGTATGATCAATATGTACAAGACATGTACGCGGGGTTTAAAGTGTGGCTTAAGCTACATTTAAAGGTTTAAAGCGTGGCTAAAAGGATGCACAATATGATCACGTCCGGATTTAAACTATGAGTAAACACTGTTGAGGGATGACAGCAGTGCCTTTTATAATGTTGACAATGACTATAAACCATGAGGAAGTGACAGTTGGGCGATTTAAACTGGTGGAGCTGGTCCCATGTTTGGTGCTCATGTAATAAACAATAATAATCAGATTTATATAGCGCTTTCCTGAACACTCAAAGATGCTGAAGACATGACAGCAGCATCGAGGCTGGAGATACAATTGTCTGACATTTGATCAGACTTTTCTATATTTGTCTTTCCAGTTGTTGTTAGGATGAGCACCAACATTTATAGAAGGGACATGTTGTTGAATGTGCTGGGACATGGAGGGATGGACACGTCTCAATAGCACCATAATAAGTTTTTAGTTTTAAGAATATTTTTCTTTATATATTTTTAGTTTTGGGAATAGGAATTGCAGGATTTGAAAGTGTTGGATCTTTTCGTTTTTTTCAAAGAGCCATTCAAAAGACCGGCTCTTCTGTAATTATTTATGTCCGAAGATCATTTTAGTTAGTTTATTTACAAACTAATCACAGAGAAATGACTGGTTTAAAATGCTTCAAACTGAGTGTGGGAGTGTCTGTAACCATTGAAATGATGCAGAATAAACAAAAAATTAGATTAATTAATTACGCTGCTAATTAACGTGTTACAAAAATTAACGCAATTCATTATGAGCGGCAATTCAATGCGTGCGCATTTTAAATTTGGCGTGCGGGACCTTTGAACGGCAAGTTTATTTATAAAAATGTGACGGAGCGTTATCCCCGGGGAGAGCACGTGAAGACGCACGCCCGTTTCCTTATCTGCTGCGCTCCCCGCGCCGAACCCTTTTCATTATCAACCATAAACTAATTCCCATAACCTCGCCAGCGTGTTCTGCCGTGACTAAGGGTGTACACTTAGAAGCACCGGTTTTGCCCATCCAAATCACGCTAAACCCGCGTGCGGCCGCCTCCTCCTGTGGTGCGATCTTAAATTCTCCAGTTTCGCGGGTTCCGGGGGTCATGTGAACCGAGTAATTTGCATGGGCAATTATTTCGGGCAGTTATTTGTATTCTCTGTATATTTGAAGCTTTGTATATTATTTATTGACGTTGCATGAAAGCTACTGTACGTGCTCACCTTTTGGCACCAGAAATATTCGCCATGTAATTAGTGGAATGGTGTAATTGAGTTTTTGAATGAATGTTATGTAATGTGGGAGGGGGAATGGGGGCATATAGGTGCACTCTGCAGGTCTGCCAGCAGTCCTGTCTTGGTTACAGTGGAGGTAACGTGCACGGAGAGAAAGAGAGCAAGGGAAAGACTGAAAGACTTATAGGGGAAGTCTTTTCACTTCCACTGTATTTTTTCATGCACGTCCGACACCTTTTTTGCACTGTGGGAGAGCACAATAAACCACCTAAAAATGTATTAAAATGCAGTTAATTAGATTGATTAATTACAAATCCTGTAATTAATTAGATTCATTTTTTTTAATCGCCTGACAGCACTAATAATTAAATCAAAATCTGATCGATGTACGATATATGAAAGCTGGAACAATATATTGTGGACTCAATATTTACCGCGTGTACAATTTCTTTGCAATAGTGGGGAGAGTTTTGCCAATTTTATGGAATAATATAAGATTAGAAGAAGAAGAAAAAACTTCTGTCCCTAATTATTCATTTTGTATTTTATTTTTTGTAGCTTATGCTTTTTAATGATGCAGTATATTTAAAAATAGCTGAAAAACATAATTGGTAGAGTGGTTGGCAGTGAGATTCCAGCTCCCACAGATGCGGAATGCTGTTATGTTTTTGGGCAAGGCACTCAACACACCTCACCTAGTGTCTGTGTAAACTGGTGTGTGGATGTGCGTGAGAATGGGTGAGTGGTTCCTTGATATAAAGTGCTTTGAGCATCATTATCTTGCTTTGTGCCGCCATGTATTGCTATAGCGGGCTTCAAAATGAGTTATCGTGACAGGCCTCAATCTCACACTTGTTCTGCGACAACTATGAAAACCTGGGACATTATTTCCGCTTAAGGCTAATAATACAAATAGGCCTGCAGTGATACGAATCGACAGATAATAGCACCAAGCGAATTAGGCTGTTTGTGACGCACCAAGCGAATTAGGCTGTTTGTGACGCAAATGTATCACTTTTTGGACAGATATTGTTTTGAGAAGAAAAACAAGCTTTATTAAATGTCCCCGCTAACTTACTGGACCTACTTTCGTGAGCTCCAGAACCAGAGCAGAACCCGGCTCAGATGACGCGGTCAGCGGTAAACCAGTGTTAATGGACGACAGCGTTAGATGGGAACCCATGCAGATTCACATAAAAAAAAAAAAAACGCACTATCCCCTTTAACATGCAGCAAATAAAATAGAATAAAATAAAGTAGAAAACCAATAAGCTATAATATAAGACAAAATTTAATAAATCCAATAAGTGGGACAGTGACAGGGGTCTGGGGCTGTGCAGGACAACCACAAGAGGGACAGGTGCTCACCCTAGTTACGTTTTATTTGGTATTGTGTGACCATTAATAAAATCCTGGATGTTTTATTTTTCTTTCTTTTTTTTCTTTTTTTTTTTTTTTTTTCAAAAAGAGAGAGGTAGGCCTGTGACAATATTTGCTATATCGACAACAATTATTTTTGGGATCCTTTTTTCTTTGAGGGAGTTTTTGTTCTTTTTCTGTACTATGACTTAGATTTCTGTTGAAGAGGGTTGAAGAAATAACTTTGTCTGTGACATCTATGACTCATTCTAGATCAGGGGTGGGGAAACCTTTTGACTCGTGGGCCACAAAAGGTTCTAAAATTTGTCAGAAGGGCCGGACCAGGAGCAGCTGGATTTAGTGTTTTGGTAAAAACGCGTCGCTCCTCGCTTTTTCACCTGCGCCTTTTAGCGCAATATATACTACTAGTAGGCCTACCTGATAGAAAATGTGTTTTTTTTTGTGCTTTTATGTACAGTTTTACTTTATTGTAAAACCGTGACTTTCCGCTTTTTTCATGATTGGCCGCTTTCATCCCTGATATTTTTATACTATGTATGTTTCTATGTATTGGTTATTAGGCCTAAAAAAAATAAATCTAAGTTTCCGGTTGCCGACCGACCCTGTTGATTTGCATGCGACCCAAATTATTTTATTGGACTTAATAAAATAAAATAAATTTGATACTCAAATTAATTTTACAAGCTTCGGTTAAAAAAGAAAGAAAACTAATAGCCTACTGTATTTTTCAATTTCCGCGGGGCAATGTGTACGGGGGTCCTCGGGTTACGACGGTAAAAAAAAAAAAAAAAAAATTACGCGTCATTCCGTCTTACGCGGTTTAGCGTGGTAAGCAACGTAAACAAACGCGAACGGCGCACGGCGGAAGAATACGCTTTGTTGTGGTTGTAGGGCGAAGTCTTAAAGGGACAGTGTGTAGGATTCGTGGCGCATAGGTGGTTACTAGCTATTCCACTTCCTCTTTTGGCTATGGCAGACCTCGAGGGTCACCCGGACGCGACGTACCGCCGAGATCGCGCGTGCCCGCGCACGAACCGCGCACCGCTGTATACATAAAGCGCGGTCCCCCGTTCACTTTTTTTTTTTCTTTTCGCATGAAAACACACAATCCCGATCATGATTCATGACAATCTACACATCAAATGAAACCTTACAGTCTCCTCTTTTTGACTATGCAATTCATTTCCCTGCAAAACAATCACTCCCCGAGCACATGGGGCTTTTATACGGAAAAGCACAAAACTTAGCTTACTTAGCTTACCTTTGAAGGCTCTGCACAGGTCAAACTCTGTATTTCATCATAAACTTGGTCTCAATCTGTCCATAAGGATCCAGCGAATAAAATCCAGTAAAACAATTTAGTCCAAAATACGTGTTGTATCCATTACGATGTGTGATCCGGCAGCATGCTTCTTTACACAGGCTCCCCCTTCCCCCTCCCCTTCCCCTTCTCTCCTTCTGTCCTTCACTCCCAAACGCAGCGCGGCTAAGCAGCTGTTAGCAGGAGCCGAGGCGAAGGATGAGCCCAAATGTCCTTCTGTGGCTCTCGTATTCAAAATGGCTGCCTCTATATGGGGAAGATCCCCCTTTTATGTGACTATATCTAAGTCCAAAAGAATACTTTGATTTCATGATGGAAGTGAAAAGGCTAGGAAAACAATGTATTTTTGAATGGGTATCTTCAATTTCAGTAATTAACAGGTAAAAATCTTACACACTGTCCCTTTAAGAACGGATCAACTTAGGGTGACCATACGTCCTCTTTTGCCCGGACATGTCCTCTTTTCAGAGGCTGTCCGGGCTGTCCGGCCGGAGTTTATAAAATCCTTCAAATGTCCGGGTTTTTGATTCCGTTGGAAACGCGCTCCAGTTCGAGTCGAACCCCGGAACGTGTATTAATTCATTCACAAACAAGCGCGCCACGCCACGCTCCACACACACACACACACACACACGCACGCAGGCACGCTCGCTCGCTCGCTCGCTCGCTCGCTCACTCACTCACACACACACACACACACACACACGCAGGCTGACAGGCAGGTAGGCGCACTGCGAAGACACAGAAAATGCCGAAACGCAAATGCAGTTTCACGGATGAATTGCAAAAAAAGTACCCCTGTTTTCGCCCGGGGCGTGACAAGTGGGAGGCAGAATGCACAGTGTGCAAAGCTGGGACTTGCGTCTCTGTGGCGAATAAGGGGTCCAACGATCTGAAAGCTCATATCGCCACAACAAAACACAAAATAGCTGTGCAGGGTGAGAGCTCGAGTTCAAAACTCACGACATACTTTGTGCGACCTGGAAAAAATGAAGATATGGTGAATGCAAGCGAGGGCGCTCTATTATTTGTATATTTTTTTTCATTAGCCATTAGACACATTATTTTGAAGAATGGGCTTACTGAACAATGAAGGATAGGCTAACTCTTTTTCTTTTTGTTTTTTCTTTTTTCTTAACTAAGGTGTAAGTGTCAGCCTTAAGATTGCTTATATTAATAAATATATTATTTATAAAGCAACTGTTTGTGAGTGTTTTGGGCTATTTTTCAGTATATCCAGGTAAAGTGTTCTTTTCTGGGGAATTCAGAAGCACAGTAAGCCCCCGACCCACATAAAACCCCTAAAAATGGGGGAAAAAACTCTAAAAAAATATATATTTTGCGCGCGAGCTGGAAGTGTGTCCTCTTTTCAGTGAAATACAATATGGTCACCCTAATCAACATTGTAACCCGAGGACCCCCCTGTAATGTGCTTCGGTTTTTCTGTGATCTGTAAAATTCTCTGTCTGTACCCATAAAAACAATGGCGACGGCGTCGCTGGACATATGCGTGATCACGGTGAATTGTTAAGATTATGCAGTACCAGTTTTAAGTTGACCAACGTCAACACCGTGTTAAATAAATGTAGTATTCAAAATTGTTTACTGCTTCTAAATTTAATGACTGCCATTTGAAAGAAGAACAGAAAAAACAATACAAAATCAGCATGTATTTTTGTAACATTGTAAGATATATTCTACATGTACTCTGGTACAGTCAACGACCTGGTTTCGCATGGCATGTTGGAGCTTCGTTCGACTATACTTAAGTATAGAATATGCCCTTAGCATTGAGATAGCTTTGGGAAATTATGCCAATTTCAATTATAGTCTTTATTGAAATAGTACTGCTGTGGAAGGAAATAAAATAAAATAAAATTTCAAAATGTCCATATTCCCACAGGAAAAAAAATAAAAAATAAAAATAAAATAAATTCCCTACCTACCCATGTCTAGAACTGTCAACAAATCGGAAACCAACATTTATTTTTTTTAGGCCTTAGAAATTGTACTATTTATATCTTATAGTTTAAATAGCTTGTAGCTAAAATCTGTTCAGTCCCATCATGCACCAGAGGACTGTGGGCCCACTTTGAACATGTGACCTACACCTATTACTTTAAATCTGCTTTGTCATCTCGAGTTTGCCGTGATGAAGGCCGACGGGCCGAATCTGCCACGTGGTATTAAAGGCTTTTAACTATTTGTGCCCCAGCTTTTTCAACTTTGTTTTTCAGACTGGTCCCTGCACTGAAGAGCACCAAAAGACAGCACAATCTTTACATTAAGTAGCACTCCTGCCCCCTAAAGTTTTGCACATTTCAAACACAATTTTGATGCTAAGAAAAAGGTTTGATAAAGATTTAGACACAATTTTTATTTTAAAAATGTTACTGGAGCTTCTGATGCATCACACAGTAAAACAGTGTGGCCCATAACCGCTTAATATTTAAACTTCTGGACCTTTGAAATGTCAAAGTCTGGTTCAAATTTAGCATCAACGACCCTCAAGAGACAGAACCAGAGTTGTTGGCATGCGCTGTGGAGCAGGCTGTCAAAACAGCATGCTCCTCGCTCCTCTTAAAGGAACTGTGTTTAGTCTGCACTCTTACAGTTTTAACAAAGGTTAATCACAACTGTGTTGTGCCTTAACCTGCAGATAAAAGCCACATACAAGTTTGTCTCATTCTCAGTATATGGACAGGCCTCATGTGAAGCTCAGAACCTCCAGAATTCCCTCCCGGAGCTGCAGAGGCTGCACTAGCACTGATTCACGGTTGGCTGCAGGTGCTGGTGTTTAGGGAGTGACCATTTAGATCAGAGAAAGTCCTTTTTAGGGTTAAACCAACTGGATTTCAGCTTTGTATTTATTCAACAAAAACAAGCCTTTTTGCTGTGAGCGGGCTTGACTCTCCACATCTCCTCCATAGCTGACGTATAATAATAATATTATTATTATTATTATTATTATTATTATTATTATTATTATTATTATTAATTCATAGCATTTATATCGCACCTTTCATGACACCCAAAGCGCTTTACAGTTCACTGTTCATTCACTCCACACTTGGTGGTGGTAAGCTACTTTCTGTAGCCACAGCTGCCCTGGGGCAGACTGACGGAAGCGAGGCTGCCAATCTGTGCCATCGGCCCCTCCGACCACCTCCAGCACTCACACTCACACCACTTTCATACTAGGCAATGTGGGTGAAGTGTCTTGCCAAAGGACACAACAATAGTTTTTTTTGCAACTGGCGCCCCCCTGTGGCACCTGGAATTCCCAGCTGTTGGAGCCATTTTCTATGTTAGTTAAAGTTAATATCTACATTGCTATGCGTTGCTATGCTGTACTGGGGTACCTGGGGTGTAGGGTAGATGGTGAAGGAAGAGGTTAGAAGCCTCTAGCTAGAAGCTACACTTTTGACCGTTACGTAGCACGTAGGGACGTCATGTAGGACGTCATGCAGCATGTAGGTACGTCACGTAGGGAAGTTACATGCCCTAGAAATTCCTTTTTTGCTTTCTTTTGTTCTGTTTGACTTTCACTTTAGTAAAGATAGAAAAGACAAACTTTAATAATAGAAATACATTTGCAGAACCAAGGCTTCATGATATTATAATAAGAATCCCTCCTCCTATTCTCCCCCTCCTCATCTTCTCTCCCTCTCCTCACTTCTCCCTCCCCTCTGTCCGGTGTACAGGACATGTGGCATGGCAGCTGGGCCCTGGTGTTCTTGGTGGCGTGTGCTCCGGCTGACCCGTCCAGAAGCTCGGACTGTGGCCCCACAACGATGCCTTCACTGTCCACTGTGAGAGACCAACATAAGGCCGAGTTCAGCCACAGACAGCACCTGGAGGCCCTCTTCAACAGGTCTGAATATTCTCATGCATTTATTGGGCACAAGGTTACTTTGTACATATAAGAACTTGGGTCTTGAGTAGGGCTGCAATGACTAGTGGACAACGTGGACAACGTGGACAACGTCGACAATAAAATTTTGTCGACATGAAATTTCATTGTCGACTAGTCGTATTATTTAAGTATCATTACTTAATACTCGTCTGTGTCAAGAATCCGCATAAATCAATACGTGTACTGAAACTGCAAATCGCTGCCGGTAGTGGTGAGGGCAGTTTGGCCTCTTTCCGTCCTCATTCAGTCAATCAGTGAAGACCGCCGAGCTGAATCAAAGTCAGTCTATACATCCTCAAAAAAATCTCTGGCTGAATGTGCTAACAACAATGGCGGAGCCTGCGGCTCAGAGTCAGCCCGAAGAGAATGGGAAAAGTTTGAGGCCGCGACAATCGAAGGTGTGGGAGTATTTTAAGAAAACAATAAATAATTTTTAAAAACAATTTAATAAAAACAATAAAGTAAGATGCAACATCTGTAAAGTGGAGTTGGCGTACCATGGCAGTACAACGGTGATGCACAAGCATCTGAAACGAAAGCACCCAGGACTGGCGTCCAAAGCTCCAGATGGGTAAGTTGTGGGCTAGCATGTGTTTACTTTTTGGGAAACTTTTAGCCTTGAGTGCCATCGTATTTTTGGACGTTTTCGTGAAAGACGGGAACAATGGGCGAGGTTACATGTAGGTTTTGCGTGCGAGTCATGTTGGTTGACATGAAATGTGGCCGAATCTGGCGCAAACAACTCCTCCGTTATTGCGTAACATTACAAATGTTACTACAAATTACAAGTACATTGTATTAACGTCGAGGGGGAAATAATCGTGACTAATCGTTATTGGATCTATAGATTAGTCGACTACTAAAATAATCATTAGTTGCAGCCCTAGACTTGAGGTAGAAAGGGATAAGAACCCCCACTACTGATATCTGACGTCACGCTGGGGGTGTTCTACATGTACAGAGGATATAAAAACTCTACACACCCCTTTTCAAATGCCAGGTTTTTGTGATGTAAAAAAATTGCATCAAGATAAATAATTTCACAACTTTTTCCACCTTTCATGTGACCTATAACCTGTACAACACAATTGAAAAACAAACAGAAATCCTTCAGGGAGATGAAGTAAAAATAAACAACTGAGATAATGCGGTTGCATAAGTGTGCACACCCTTTTAATAACTCGGGGTGTGGCTGTGTTCAGATTTAACCAATTCCATTCAAACTCATGTTAAACTGAAGTCAGTACACGCCTGTCACCAAATAAAGTGCCTCTGATCAACCCCAAATAAAGTTCAGCTGTTCTAGTCAGCTTTTTTGTGTTACGGTCTGATGATACCAAGGTTGAACTTTTTGGACATAATTCCAAAAGGTATATTTGACGCAAAAACAACACTGCACATCACCAAAATAACACCATCCCTACAGTGAAGCATGGAGGTGGCAGCATCATGCTTTGAAGCTGTTTTTCTTCAGCTGGAACTTAGTCAGGATGGAGGGAATTATGAACAGGTCCAAATACCAGTCAGTGTTGGCACAAAACCTCTGTTAGAAAACTGAAGATGAAGAGGAACGTCATCTTTCAGCATGGCAATGACCCAAAGTACAGATCTAAATCAACAAAACAATGGCTTCACCGTAATAAGATTGAGGCTTTGGAATGGCCCAGCCAGAGTCCAGACCTCCCATCGAACATCTGTGGGTGATCTGAAGACTGCTGTGCACAGGAGATGCCCTCGCAATCTGTCAGATTTGGAGCGGTTTTGCAAAGAAGAGTGGGCAAATATTGCCACATCAAGATGTGCCACGCTGATGGGCTCCTGCCCAAAAAGACTGAGTGCTGTAATAAAAGCCAAAGGGGCTGCAAAAACGTATTAGTTTAAGGGTGTTATATTTATTTTTCTATTTTTCCCTTTCAAAGGTTTCAGTTTGTTCTTCAGTTGTGTTGTACAGGTTATAGGTCACATTAAAGTTGGGAAAAGTTATGAAATTATTTGTCTTGCTGTCATTTTTTTTACATCACAAAAAACTGGTATTTGAACAGGGGTGTGTAGACTTTATATATATCCTCTGTATGTACACAAATACATGTAGAACATCCCCATAAACATACACAACAGGAGCCTGTGGTGGTCCTGTTTAGGTGTTTGATTTTCAACAAAAAAGGTGAGTGACTAACTGGAAAAACTAGCTAGCTTATGACTATTGTTATTTGAGAGGGACTTGTTTAACAGTAAACACCATCTCACCTGTTGTAGTTCCATCCAAGTCAGTTGTTTCTGGTCAGATTGTGTTAAAATAAAGATCAGGTTAAAATCTAACAAAGCCTCAGACAGAGCATGCCTACAGTTAGCATCACACACCCAGAGAACGTTGATGACGTCAGCTGCAAAGTATCAATAGTTTGTCTTTTTCCATGTGCTCATTGTGCTGAAATGTTGCAGATATGGGGAGAATGGCTCCATCTCCCTGGCTGGACTCAGACGTCTGCTGCAGAGTCTCGGTCTGGACCGGATCAGAACTGTGACGGTGCATCACCACGAGAAACCGGGCCGCCATCACCATGGCAACCACAAACACCATCACCACAATCACCATGATCACCACAATCACAGTCACACAGACCACAAACGGGACAAGAACCAGCAACCGGATAGCCACGGCGACCACAGCCACGACGACCACAGCCATGATGACCATGACCATAGCCACGACGACCATGATGACAATCACCACGACGACCACAGCCACAACGACCATAATGACCATGACCATGATGACCACAATCATGACCATAGCCATGATGACCATAACCACGACGACCATAACGACCATGATGACCACAATCACGACCACAGCCATGACGACCATGATGACAATCACCACGATGACCACAGCCACCACGACCACAGCCACCACAACCACAGCCACGACGACCATAACCATGATGACCATAACCACGACGACCATAACGACCATGACCATGATGACCACAATCATGACCACAGCCATGAGCACAATAATGAAGCTCAGGACCAAAGTTCTGATATGCCGAGTAAGAAGTTATTGAATGAGGCAGTGACAAAAATGGGAAAAGGCGAGTTTGAGAAGAACAAGGTCCCTGAAAGCACCACAGCCTCTGGCGTGCACAGAGCGAAACGAGAGGAGCCCACCAGCGCCCACAGCCAGAACAACCGCCTCCAGCCACATGAGGGCGACAGTGAACAGGAAGACCCAGCGCTGGACCGCTCACAGGTAGGCCAGGTCTTAGGCCAGGGTTTAAACCAGGGCTCAGGTCACTGCTTCTTTTTTTTACCCCAATTTACACCAAAGCAGTGCACAGGAATCGATTTTAGTGTTGATATCACCAGTGATATCAACGGATCTTCAGGCTTTTCAGCAGGTGAAAGACAGGAAATACAAACGATCTTTCGCAATAAGTTCTCTCCAGGAGCTTGGGGAGTGACTTGTGATGGCCTATGGAAAGTTTGTCATGGGGAGGATAAGACTAAGACTTCATTGATCTCACACACAGTGACACACAGGAGAAATTCACTTCTGCATTTGACCCAAGTGGGCTGCAGTGGGCAGCTCGTCTTTCCGGCGCCCGGGGGGCAGTACCGTGAAGGGTCTTGCCCAAGGACTCACACTGGGGGGAATTTGAACCCAGGTCCCCCAGGTGAAAGTCAAGTGACTTACCAGTTTAGCTAGCCAGCCGGCACACATAAATATAAATATATATAAATATAAAACACTTTACACCAACTTAACTTGGATGGTAAATAATGGCAGCCATGACCTTGTCGCTGTAAAGCATCATCCCACTGGTCAACGTTTGTTTAATCAACAATGAATAAATGAATATGTAGCAATATAAAACAGTTTGGTGTTTAAACATGAGAATATCCACAGGCTGGTGCAGCAGGAGCAGCTCTGATGCCCCTGGTGTAAATCTACGCACACATGCGGCTTTGTCTACTTTACATATCGCTGTAGCTCCAGGTCTGGATTCTGGTTACAAACCCATGAAATATTTGACCACCTACTGAATGACCTACTCCTCCTGTTCACATTTTTTTTGATAAGCAAATACACACCACTGACTTCAGACAATCAATTCTCACAGTTTGAGATTTTTTGAGAAGCTTCACAAGTGTAAGTTTATTTATGGTTGGTTGAAAATATAATCTTACTCTGTGTTTGTTTTGTTTCTCCCTTAGTGTTTCTTGGGTACCATAACTTCTTTGCTTTCTCGTTGTATTCTTTACTAAGAAAGTCTAACAGGCAAAGGGCGGGGCGTTGAGGTGTGTCTTATTCATCTGCCTGCCTTGGATCAGTAGTTTGCGTTGAGTTGTGAGTTGTTGTACAGTTGTGTGGAGTATAAGGTTGTCTATGACATAAGGTGAGTTGTTGTACAGTAGTCCTTTATGGTTCACTGTGTACTGTAAGCAAAGCTTGTTGGAGAATGTGTGTCTCTGTCCCTTTATTTTTTTCCCCGTGTGTAGAATTTGAATTAGTTGAGTAGTCCTATTTAAATGGAAAGGCTAAACTATTCTGATAAGCATTGCAGTTATGATTAGACGCGCAATTCATGTTTTAATGTTCAACATTAATTTTAAACATGACCAAAAGAAATCTGAACTGACAAACTAATACACGAATCACATTTCAGAACATGTATGTACAGGTCTGAACTACAGGGTTAGTTTTTCAACAAAATAATGCAGGAGATTGAGGTGAAATTGTGGTAATTCAACCTAATGGTGTCATATTCATTCATATTGTGATTAGTGCTATCAGGCGATTAAAAAAATGAATCTAATTGCAGGATTTCTAATTAATCTAATCGCATTTTAAATCGAGAGAGAGAGAGACCATTTTGATAATTTCGAGAGAAGTGCGCTCACGCTCGCTCTATCACTGGTGACGATGGAACTTGTCCGGACGTGTTTATCGTTCAAATGATCCGTCAGGCTGGAGCAGCTTCGGTGATCGGAAAATTCTTTTTGACAAAAGCTAAAAATCACCGCGTTCTTGTCGATCGTCCCGTCTGGCAGCGATTCGCTCGCCTCACCCCCTGAGTTGAGTCCATGTCAGTTTCCTCCAGGATTTATTTGTTTGATTAGCGACGCAAGTGGAAGTGACGCCACTGCCGAGTCGCCTACAGGTCCTTCAATGGGCCAAATTTAAAATGCACATTGAATTGCCGCTCATAATTAATTGCGTACATTTTTATGACGCGTTAATTTGCAGTGTAATTAATTAATCTAATTAATTATTTTTTACTAATTGATGAAATGTATCACCTCCACTGTAAATATTATGAATTGCGTTGTTTTTATGCTTTATGTTCATTGCTTGTGTTGTTTGTCTCAGGGACTGCAGGGAGAGCTAAAGTCTGGTACAAAGCATCTTTTCATTTTTTTGTGATTAATGCTCCTGTACATTGTCCCTGTCAAATAAATCAAATACACTAAACAAACTAACTAAACGTGTTAAACTGACAGCCTTAATTGTGATTTATATTATGATCAATCTTGCCCCTGAATCTTTAAAAGTAACGCAGCAGTTGGCTACTTTTTCCACCTTTTTGAGGAAAACTGTTGGAAAGGGGATGCATGCAGATAGAGTTGTGCTGATGTATCTTTAGTGTGAAATGTTAACAGTACATGATAGTGTATCTCTGCATGTGTGTGTTTTCCCACAGTGTCTGAACGCTTCGACCCTCCTCGCGTCTCACGGTTTGACCCCAGAGGGAGGGCTGACGCTGGTGGACTTCAGTCTGCTGTGTCCCTCTCTGCTGGACCAGCTGGACCGAGGGGCGTGTGTCCGCCATGGCACCGGATCAAGGCATCACCATGGAAACCACAGCGACGCCTCTGCTGGAGAGAGCAGGAACGTCGTCACAGGTAACGCAATCGCTACATAGTATATCTAAAAAAAAAATAGGGATGGACCATTCCAGCTTTTTCAGTTCCAATGCCAGTTTCGATGCTATGGCGTTATCTATCTGACGATTCCTGATATCAGCTAGTACCAGAGCAAAGACTGAAAATGGCATTTATTTCCTGTAACTCAAAAAAATAAAATGAGACAGAACATAGCTGATCCAAATGTATGTAGCTGTTTAGCTTTCTAGTAACTACTGGGCAACTACGACTAGTAAATGGTCTTAATACATTAATTTATATGTCCAACCAGGATATCGACTGAACTGATATTTAGAAGCCAATATGAGATCCAGCAATTTTTGTCAGGATTCCTATAAAAAGTATTGTTCTGATGATTTTTTCATTGTGCAATTACTGGCAATTCACCCATCGTGACAAAATCTGCTTCTATCCTCCTTTTTCAGGGTGACTAAGGGCTGTTTACTTAATAATAAATAATAATAATAAATAATAATAATAATAATAATACATTTTATTTATAAAGCGCTTTTCAAGACACTCAAAGACGCTGTACAAGAGGTAAAATCAGTAATAAAACAAGTAACAAAACAATAAACAATCAGAAAAACATTAAACATTAAGAAACATTAAAAGCAGTTTTAAAAAGGTGAGTCTTGAGCAATGGGTCAAAATGACAAAATATTTTATTTGTGCCTTTTGTTTAGACGGTGACAGCGTTTTGGGGGCTTAAAAACGCAAAAAACTGAAACCGCCCTCCAAAGTGGGAAAACTTGAATACGCTCCGCTGTAGCGTTTTCGTCTACACTGCCCAAGATGCAAAACTCTGGTCGAATTTGCTGACGTCGCGTACGCGTTTACGTCACATCGGTCCATATATCAGTGTACTTTGTTTGGCAGGACTCCAGCACATACCTTGTTGCGCCTTCGTTGCTTTGTAGTCTAATGTGGTCTGAAGAAATAGTTGAACTTCTTCGTCTGACCACACAAATTCTTTTGGCTACCAGTATCCATGTTTTGTTTTGCTTTTCGCGGCGCAGATGAGAAGAAGGAAGATTCTACACATGCGCACGGACATAGTGATAATGTATGACAGCGCCACCTATCCGCCTGGCATGCATACCCAATTGATTTCCA
Organism: Paratrypauchen microcephalus; assembly: GCA_036785185.1. Classification (NCBI taxonomy): domain Eukaryota; kingdom Metazoa; phylum Chordata; class Actinopteri; order Gobiiformes; family Gobiidae; genus Paratrypauchen; species Paratrypauchen microcephalus. The sequence goes on along the minus strand of JAVJIX010000106.1, from coordinate 2,863,595 downwards.
CACACTTTTGTGTCACCGTATGCACGCAGATTTCCTCCCGAAAACGCTTGTCTAAACGCGGAATTAAAAGTGAAGATGCGACGCCACTTTTGCATCTTCTGTTCAGACCGTCATCATATAAACGTAGCCTCAGATTGAATTTTAAATGTAATATTTCTCTGATAAAGTATGCTACTATAATGTCAGCAGCACTAGTCTGTGTATTGAGTGTCCTGGTGTGTGTGTGTGTGTGTGTGTGTGTGTGTGTGCAGCGTGGGCGGGGGGCTTCACCTCCATCACAATCATCAGCCTTCTGTCTCTGTTGGGAGTGATCCTCATCCCACTCATGAACAAGGTCTTCTTCAACTTCCTGCTCAGCTTCCTGGTGGCTCTGGCTGTGGGCACGCTCAGTGGAGATGCCTTCCTGCACCTCATCCCTCATGTGAGCACGCCTTTTACAACGGTCTTGTATTACGCAAAATACACTCTTCTGAGCTTTAAGCCATGTTATAATGTGGTTACCTCCTCAAAAACACACCCGGGGTTGTGTGTTTTTTTCATTCACACATGTTTGACTAATCCTGGTTTATTCCACCTTGTGAGTTTTCAAGTTAACAGCTGCTTTTACCTTTAGTTCAGTGAAGATTGGCAATTCTGGGGCTGAAATCGTGCAAATGATTCTAGTGTAGGTGTGTGTAACACTCTGGAGTACTTCCTGTTTTATCACCTGACATCAAAAGGTGGAGTGTTTTCTGTTTGGGAGAAGAACTCCTAATAATCCTAAATATGCTGGGTCTGTGTGTTTAAACATGTGCGAATGAAACAAAACACATTATAACATAGATCAGAAAATAGCCTAATGTGGACACTTTAAATCCTGCTGTCACTCAGTCTTACAGAGGCTGATGAAACAGAAGTGGGCTGAAAAAACAACAGATTGAAATTGGCATAGTTAAACTGAAACTGTTATAGATGCTCTGTCCCCATCATCAAAAAAATGAACTCACAATGTAGTGGTTCACTGTTCACTGAGTAGTAACTGCCTTCCCTCTGATGCTTCTCAACTCAAGGACTCAAGCAGAGATATTGATAATTTCATATTCCGAGTTGAATCAGAATTCAGGCCTGATGCAGCACACAGACAGAAACAATGAACTTTTCTGTTCCCATGTGCTGCTTTATTTAACTAAAATGTTCCTCCTGTTTAGTCCTTGGTGGGACACCACCACTCAAATGAACCTCACCATGGAAACCACGGGGACCACATGGAGCACGGGGACGACAGCATGGACGGGGTCTGGAAGGGCCTGACCGCTCTGGGAGGTGTTTACTTTATGTTCCTCATCGAACACTTTCTCACACTCGGCAAGATGTACAAGGACAAGAAGAACAAGGTCAGGACAACACATTAAACCACATTAAACCACATTAAGGCACTTTAAGCCACAGCCCGACTAAAAGTGAGCTTACTGTTTGTGAACAGACTCAGAAAAAGGCCCAGCTGCAGGACAAAGAGGAGCAGACCGCTCTGAAAGAGGACCTGCTCAAGAACCATGAAGGTGAGCTCTTCTCTCTGAAGACAGTAGTCTGGTCACTTGGGTGGTTTTCACACAGTGCTCTGTGCACTACATGCACATGTACGATTCTGCATAGGCACATTCAGAAAATTCTCTCTACAAAAGGAAACGTACCACTCTAATACATGTTGAATGTAGTTCTCCTGAGGCAGACATACTCCACTTTCAGTCCAGTCTTTGCTGCTGTGAGCAGGTCCTCTGATGTTACTGGAATGGCATGTCGTTGCAGTTGCAATAGTAAGACTTTAACACAGGTGCTCTTCTGGTTGATGAAGGCCCTGTGACGTGTCAGGGCCATGGTACTCACAGTTGGAATTCTAAATCTGGAACTCGACTGGAGCTGAACGCTATGGGTGACGTCACACAGTCCACTTCTTCACATAGTCTGTGGTCTGCATGATGTATCTGTGCAGAGGTGGAGGCGGCGGTCCCTGCTGGTGTGGTAGAGGAGGAGCAGGTGATGCTCACCCCCTCGGTGCAGGTACTCTCGGCGCAGGGCTACACTGAGCAGGACTGTGAGAATAAGTGCCACTCCCACTTCCACGACACGGTGGGACAGGCCGACAACAAACATCACCATCACCATGACTACCACCACATCCTGCACCACCACCACTCCCAGAACCACCACCCCCACTCCCACTCTCACTCCCACGGGATGAGCCGTCTGCAGGGGGGCGACGGCGGCATTGCTTCGCTCGCCTGGATGGTGGTGATGGGGGACGGCCTGCACAACTTCAGCGATGGGCTGGCTATTGGTAAGAGAAATCTGACTTTTGGTTTTCCGTTGGTATATGGACATATTTTTGTTTTGTATTAAGGTGCAGCTGCTCACACCTAATTTAGTCACACAATGTGCATGCATTCTGACAAATAAACCAGGTAACCCCATGATGTGCTTGGTGATGAGAATGTGAGGTTGCTGGTGTGATTCCCTCTGTGTTTCTGTGCAGGTGCTGCATTCACACAGGGCCTGTCCAGTGGCCTGAGCACCAGTGTAGCTGTGTTCTGCCATGAGCTGCCACATGAACTCGGTAACTTCTGACTTCTCACTATGATTTTTACTAAAATGAAAATACATGAAAGGAAAATGTTGCTTGTAGTGTCTGTGCTTGATGGAGTTTGGCTTGACTGACTTGATTATTTTGTACTGCAATTCCCAGGAGACTTTGCGGTGCTGCTGAAGGCGGGGATGACGGTGAAGCAAGCCATCTGGTACAACGTGCTGTCAGCCATGATGGCGTACCTGGGCATGGCAACGGGCATTCTGATTGGACACTACGCGGAGAACGTGTCCATGTGGATCTTTGCCCTCACCGCTGGGCTGTTCATGTATGTTGCCCTGGTGGATATGGTGAGTGACGGCATCGTTACAGTGTTGTTGACGGGGGTCATGTGGTGTTACGGTGTTGTTGAGTCTGTGGGATGGGCCAATAAGCATGTTTTGTGCTGCAGATATCTGATATTTGTCCTGCTGCAGGGTAATACCAATATTTAGCTTTTAAAATCCATACTGAGGCCCAGAAATGTATTTTAAGTTAATATCATAAATTAACTTTTCACTTAAATACATTTTGTTATTATTTTATCTGGGATATACAGTAATTTGTTTCATGCTTGTGTAAACATACAGCCATATAACACTCTTCTATTTCCATTTTCAGTCTGTTATAAAAGACTTCTCTGATGCAATGAGGACAGACTGGGAATGACATATGGGCACACACAGTATGGGGCAGTGTTAATAAATTAAATGTTGATATCGGCTAATACCGATGTCAACAAAAATGGACAGATATCAGCAGATACAATACTGGAACTGATATATTGGCCATCCCTACACAGCCAAAAGGTATTCTCAGCTCTGACCACCACACCACTATCAATCAGTATAACTTAATTCATGTTAAAGCAATGATTAATGTTATTTAGTTAATTGTGATATGACAACACCGTGGTGAGCTACCATCTGTCGTCCATGCCAGAGGAACACATGATCACTGGTGCTCTGAAGGACTAGTTTTATAAGAGTCAGGTTGTATTAGGAAACCTTTGCCTGTGCCGGACTGGCAGAGAGCTGTGAGGTGGAGTGTCAGCCTGGTACTTGTGTGTACTTGCCTGTCCTTAAGAAGCTCCTGTCTGCTCCACCTGCTCCGCCGTCCCGAGCATCTGCTCAGGACTGATCTCTGCTACTGCCCGTGTCAACACACTGCCCTCTGCTGGCTCAGACTGTGCTGTCCGTTGCTGTGCTAACTTTCAAAGAGCCTTTGTTTTTGCCTCTGGTGCTTTTATACCATTGTCATATTATGAGAGGACTGGTGTCATTGAATAATCGTATTGGCTATGGGAGGAAACTATATCTGTTTCATCACAGTGAGTGTTTTATAAGGGCCAGTAGTGACTGCAGCTTGTGGGTACAGCAGTCGACAATATCTACAATAAGCAGTATTTGAAGAACAATAAGAACCCGCTGCCTAAGTTGGCAACAATGTCGAGAAAATCAATTCTGTCAATCATGAGCCATGTAAATTACATTAATCTGCACAAATAATCATTGGTAAATAATATCATCCCTCCTCAACCCACCCTGAGAGCCTGAGTCTGACGCAGAGTTCTGCATCCTGGGTGAGGTGGAGGAGGAGGTGGAGGCAGCGGAGTCTTGAATCCTCAGTGTGTTGAGAATAAATGCATTCGATACCACGGTGAAAATGTCTCCACTTCATTTCACACCTAAAAAAGCTTTTAAGAATACCATTACATCAAGTTTCTAAAATGCAAGTGATTCATGATTCAGATCTTACAAATGACAAACACATACAGCTCTGGAAAAAAATAAGAGACCACTTCATTCTTTTCTGAAATCAGCATCCCTACATGTATTACAGCCATTCCATTCCAGCGTCTGTTGAATTCCAACACAAACACAAAGCTGAGCTACTTCCGTTTTTGCACCAGGAGTGGAATAAAGTCACCCAAGAACAATGTGAAAGACTTGTAGAGAGCATGCCAAGACCCATGAAAGCTATGATTAAAAATAAGGGTTATTGCACCAAATATTGATTTCTGAACTCTTCTTAAAGGGATATGCCACCCCCAGGTCAAATTTGGGCATCTCCCCACAGTCCAGAGACTAAAACAAGTGATGGAAAGCGTTTTCCTGGTCACCCAGCCATTGTCCGAGTCTGTCAGCACTGACCGCTGCGTGAGCTGCTGCTCCTCCGCGTTAGACTGGAGTCTAACGGCGCCAGAGAAAGATTACGGCCAAAAGGAATTAATTTGCTCGATGCGTTTCCCAATTACTTTCTGTGTAGTGCGCATTCATATCGAGTGCAAATAAATGTGCAAATCAACACGGAGAGCTTGCCTTGGTCATTTTGGGTGGGAACTATTTTTCAGTGCGGAAAAATAAAGGCGAAGCACAAAGCACGCAGCGTAACGGGGGAACTCCCTTCCTGGTGCGTAAACAGGGATTCCCCTGTCTGCGTGGTGCGTGCTTCGTCTGTCTTTTTCCGCACTGAAAAATAGTTCCCACCCAAAATGACCAAGGCAAGTTCTCCGTGTTGATTTGCACATTTATTTGCACTCGATATGAATGCGCACTACACAGAAAGTAATTGGGAAAAGCATCGAGCAAATTAATTCAATTTGGCCGAAATCTTTCTCTGGCGACGTTAGACTCCAGTCTAAGGCGGAGGAGCAGCAGCTGCGCGCGGTGGTCAGTGCTGACAGACTCGGACAATGGCTGGGTGACCAGGAAAACGCTTTCCATCACTTGTTTTAGTCTCTGGACTGTGGGGAGATGCCCAAATTTGACCTGGGGGTGGCATATCCCTTTAAGTGTAAACATTAGTATTATGTTGTTTTAAAATGAATTTGAATAGTTTGAGGTCTGAAAACATTTATCTTTTTGTCATTTTCTGCAAATAAATGCTCTAAACGATATTTTTATTTGGAATTTGGGGGAAATGTCAGTAGTTTAGACTCAAACAAAAATGTTCCTTCCTCAATTAATTATTCCTTAGTAAAAAGCAGACAAATGTATTGATGCTGAATAACAAAATACATTCTTTATTGAAAATAAATTGAGGACTGGCTCAGTTGTTGCACTTGCAGCATGGAAATCTTTAAATTAAAAGGAACAGAAGAAATTAAATAACAGAATGTTATTTAGTCTAGATATTATGATGAAACAAGTGAATCCAGGCTATTTTTAGGACATTCTCAACATTTATTTTGAACTAAGGCATCAACAATAATTTTCTCCCTTAATCTGTGAAGGGTTACAGTACAAAATATAAATTTCACATGGCCCCTGGACACAGCATAAAACATTACAGGGCCTCAAACCAGAACAATCAATAAATTATAAAAGCATGTATGTTACATGCTTTTATAATTTCAAAAATATATGGTTCTAGTTCTGGCAACATCCAGAGAGGAAAGGGTTACATGATGTAACGCTGTGGTCTTTCTCGCGAGTGGGTTCGCATCTCATGTTCACATTCCAGAGTAGCGCCCTCTAGCGATTAGTTACAATTAATACATTTTGTTCGGCCAACGTCTTGATCGACAATTAATTGTAAGTCGATTAATTGTTGACATCCCTAATACCCATAAGTAGTAAAATCAGAAAAACTGATAATTTTGCAGTGGTCTCTTATTTTTTTTCCACAGCTGTGTTATATAAACAGACCCCCCAGGATTTCGCTGGCATTTTTTGTGATTGTCGTGGGCTAAAATGCCTGAATTTGCGTGAACTTTTCCAAAAAGTTGCAATGAAAGTTGCGGTGCTTTTAAGGTTTTTGTTGCGATTTTGTTGCGGGAGGAAGTGAAAGTTGCAATAAATAGTTGTGATTTTCCCTTTTTGTAATTAAAATTGAGTAATATTTTGAATACTGAGTTATTACTGACAAAGAATAATAAATACAAGGACACAGAGATCACAGATATGGTCCTAAAACAACCTTACCAACATCGAAAATAAATTACTAATAGGGGAACTGTTTCGCCCGGTCTTTTGCTTTTATTTTTGTGGGCAAATGGCCGCAGACATGTTTCTTTGCCATTAGAAGCCGTGTCCCAATTCCCAGAGTGCACAGTTCGGAGCGTGGTTTGAAGGGCATGTGCGTCATTTCTTTTTTGTCCCATGCACAGTTAACACGCGGTCCGAAGACCGCAGTCGTTTCCATGGAAATTGGGGCGTGGTCCAAGCGCGTGAAAAAGCACGCTTCGCACACTCAAATATCCCAGCATGCACCGCGCGCTACTTCTACGGGAGAAAATGGAGTCGGCTGCTGCTTTCCGTAGTTGTGAGACCTGTCGCATTTCGCAGACGGCCATGCGGTCCGCGGAGTGCACTCAGGGCTGAGCAAGTGTGCACCGCCTTGACTGCAGTCTGAGCCCCCTTCAAACCACGCTCCAAATTGGGGACACGGCCGCAGTTTCGTTTCGTCACACGGAAGTAAGGCACGGAAGTTGGTCAAGTTCAATACGTCACCGATGGCTGGTCAAAATTGGTAAAAATTGCGGGAAAGTTGCGGTGATTGGTCAAAATTGCAGCACCGCCCTGAATTCACGGGGATTGGCTGAAGTTGCGTTGAAGTTGCAAATCGCAACATCGCGAATTCCTGGAGGGTCTGTATAAACTATGGGCTATACCACAGAAAAACAGAAAATGTAATTATCAACATAAATTAGTTGTTTGTAATCTCCTGTCTCAGTACAAAAGTGTGGTGATTGTTTTCATGAGTTATGGCACAAAGTTTTAGCGCCATCAGCCCCTGAATATCTGTTGTTGTCTTGCATGTAGAACATGAATCCTGAGCCTCTCGTCCTTTTGTGTGCAGATGCCGGAGATGCTGCACAATGACGCGGGGGAGCACGGCTTCAGTCACTGGGGCTTCTTCGGTTTACAGAATGCCGGAATCCTCCTGGGCTTCTCCATCATGCTGCTCATTGCGCTGTTCGAACACCGTATCCGCCTGGACCTGGGCCAGTGACACGCCGGACGCCACCAAGCCCCGCCCACAGCTCAGACCGACCCGAGACGAGGGCCAGCGCTGGGCTCATAGACACCTTTAGTTTATGCTACTGCTGGAGAGTTTGGTTTATTTGGGAGAAAAAGACACTGAAAAAAAAAGCATTGAAGAAAAAACGTGCTCCAAACGCATCGAGAGTCAGCAGGTCCACCGTCCATGCGTGTTGGTGTCTGTGGAATAATCGTGCGTGTTCATACTGTGCCTGGACCTACCGAGTCTCTGCTGGATCTCCACCGACGTCACCTCATGAAGCCAACGCTAAAGCGAAACTCCGAGGCATGTTTGCAAAGCTCATCACGCAACAATTTATGAGAAAAAAAAAAATCTTCATGTAATGGTTCATGTAATGGTTGGTAAACGAAATTTGAAGAGGGTATTTTGCCAAATCAAATTTTTGGAGCTTTTTTTCCACGTTGTAATGTTCCCCTCATCATAAACATGCCTGGAGAGGTTTTCTGAATAATTTGCACACGTTTGACTACGAGACCACAAACCTACGTAACGGCGAGCAACAGCGCGGTAAAAAACAAAGCTACAATTCATTTAACTTTTGAATATGTTGTTTTCACGAATTCTAGCATTTTCCAACCAAAAAACAATTATGTGTTGGCAATTAACACCCCATAGAAGTGTAATACCCCTTCTTTAATGATACAGTATGTCACTTTATTGATGTAGGACTGGCCATCCGCTTGTCTCCATGGATACGTTATTGCTTCGCCTGGAAAGTTCCACAGTATGGCTTTAAAGTTATCTTGCATTTATTGAACTGGTCAAAAATACTCAAAAAACATAACCCATTCCACTAACCCATTCTGTAGGTCGTCCACAGAGCTGACCTGTAACTTGACCTTGCTTGTCACTATGGAGATGGATACGTTTATCGCCATACTGTAGAGCGTTCCAGTTAAGGCCATAAGATCTCCACGGAGACGAGCGCTCTTCACGAGAAAAGTTACCGTAATTTCCGGACTGTTGGGCGCACTTGAATATAAGCCTCATCAACAACATTTTCAAAGAATTGTATTCCTTCTTCGACAGACAAATCGATTGCCTTTAACTTAAAATGTGGATCATAAGCATTTCTTCGTGTGATTTCCATGAGGAGGGTGTGTCCATGAAGCGCAAAGTAAAATCAAAACAAAATCAGTATTTTCCTCGGCGCATCGTCTCTTCACCCGTCTGTCTCGCTCTTGTCACTTCACGCTCTAATGCGCCTGTCTCCTGCAGAAAGCGCCGCTGTCTGGGATCATGTCTGGGATCATGTCAGTGTCCGGGATCATGTCAGTGTCTGGGATCATGTCTGGGATCATGTCAGTGTCCGGGATCATGTCAGTGTCCGGGATCATGTCCTGGATCATGTCTGGGGTCATGTCAGTGTCTGGGATCATGTCAGTGTCTGGGATCATGTCAGTGTCTGGGATCATGTCCGGGATCATGTCCGGGATCATGTCCGGGATCATGTCTGGGATCATGTCAGTGTCCGGGATCATTTCAGTGTCTGGGATCATGTCAGTGTCCGGGATCATGTCTGGGATCATGTCAGTGTCCGGGATCATTTCAGTGTCCGGGATCATGTCTGGGATCATGTCAGTGTCCGGGATCATGTCTGGGATCATGTCAGTGTCTGGGATCATGTCAGTGTCCGGGATCATTTCAGTGTCCGGGATCATGTCTGGGAACATGTCTGGGATCATGTCAGTGTCCGGGATCATGTCTGGGGTCATGTCAGTGTCTGGGATCATGTCAGTGTCCGGGATCATTTCAGTGTCTGGGATCATGTCAGTGTCCGGGATCATGTCTGGGAACATGTCTGGGATCATGTCAGTGTCCGGGATCATGTCTGGGGTCATGTCAGTGTCTGGGATCATGTCAGTGTCCGGGATCATGTCTGGGATCATGTCAGTGTCCGGGATCATGTCTGGGATCATGTCAGTGTCTGGGATCATGTCAGTGTCCGGGATCATGTCAGTGTCCGGGATCATGTCTGGGATCATGTCAGTGTCTGGGATCATGTCAGTGTCCGGGATCATGTCAGTGTCCGGGATCATGTCTGGGATCATGTCAGTGTCCGGGATCATGTCTGGGGTCATGTCAGTGTCTGGGATCATGTCCTTGTCCGGGATCGGCGCTCGCTAACGCTGCAACTTCATTTCAACAGCACAGACGGCGGCGCTTTCTGCACTCAGGGTGCGCACACATCCGCTGTGTTCATATACGAATAATTCATCCATACATTAGCCGCATCGACGTAAAAGCCGCAGGGTTCAAAGTGTGACCAAAAAGTAGCGGCTTATAGTCCGGAAATTACGGTACAGTGTCCGTTTAAAGAACCGAAGAAGCGAGAATGTGAATGTTGTTCGTTTGTGTTCATGTCATCCGAACATGGACGCTCTGTAAGGACGGCTGCAGGTGCTACCGGTTGCCTTCCCTGAGCGGATTTTTTCATTGCTAGTTTCTGTTCATTTTCTATTGATATCAAAATCCATGGGTCCATATCAAAACGCTGTTACATATAATCACCGTGCCAGTGTTTGGAGGTCATCAAGTTTTTTATTTTATTTTATTTTCTGTAATTATTTTATTTCTGAGTGAACATTCCACAGTGCTGTTTTTTATTGTCTGTTTACATCACTTTTGTTACAATCAGTATGTACGCAAACGCTACATGAAGGTACTACTAGGGCTGGGTACTGCTTGAGAGTAGTTTTCAGGACCAGTATTTAAAGAACACAAGTACTTGGAAATACTTGGTTTACTGTTGTTTTTCCATTACCGGTGGATGGAAAGTAATTAAAAGAGTTACTGGTTGTGCTTTTTGAGGATGTATATTTAAACTTGCAACATGCATGTAATTGTTCTTTGTTACATTACAATCGCAGGAGTTAACGGCAGAACTCCTAACGGTACTTCATTGGCTGCTCTGATTGTAGGCGGATTGTGGTTTAAAACGACCCAATTCGGCTTTAAACGGTCTAAATACGCGAGTTTTGTGAAAGACTGGCTCCAAATTGTACAAAAACTGTAACTAGTACTTTGACTAGTATTTTTTTTCATGAGTACTTTTACTGGCAGCTGTACTTTCCCTCTGCCGATTGGTTATTTGGTTATTTTGTTTGTTTTTTCTACCACACATGCTGTATTTCGCCACACATGCTGTAATACATGACCCAGTACAATCAGTTTGATCATTTGTGTTTTCCTCAGGATTTACCAAACGTCAAAACTTTTGGTTAAAATTCAAAACTTTTTTTTTTAAAACGGGTGTATTATCTATTAAATCAATCAATTTTCTGCAGTTTTCTACCATGTTCTAACGCGGTTCCCTCATCAAAAACACGCCTGAAGAACTTTTAAATGTGGCCCCTGTATGTTTGAGTAATTTAGCGATCTCTCCCGGGCCCTATTCTAACCCTCTTTACGATTTGCTGTAAGATTCTGTACAAGGCTCCGCCCACAAGCCTGAAAACATGATACCAAACTGTACACAGCAACTTCACAAACCTGATGCCGTGTTTGGTAGTTTTATTTAACGCAGGGGTGTCCAAACTATGGCCCAGGGGTAAAATCCGGCCCTCTCACCAATTTTTGTTGGTCCCCAGGGATCCTGCTTAATTGGCGCAAATGATCATGGAGCCACTGGGCAGTACTTTTTACTTCAAATTCCGGTATCTCGATCACTGCACCCTCAGTAACGACTCACTGCATGACGATACAGACCTAAAATTTGCGTTGTAGGACTTTTAAACAGACCCCCCAGGATTTCGCGGGCATTTTTTGTGATTGTTGCGGACTAAAATGCTTGAATTTGCGGGAGCTTTTCCAAAAAGTTGCGATAAATGGCTGCGATTTTCCCTTTTTGTAATTAAAATTGAGTAATATTTTGAATACTGAGATCACAGATATGGTCCTAAAACAACCTTGCCAACATCGAAAATAAATTACTACTAGGAGGGGAACTGTTTCGCCCGGTCTTTTGCTGTTATTTTTGTGGGCCATTAGAAGCCATGTCCCAATTCCCAGAGCGCGCGGCTCGGAGCGTGGCCCGAAGGGCTTGTGCGTCACACATTTCGCCAGAACTCCGGTGCGACAACTGCTGTCCCACTTCTTTTTTGTCCCATGCGCAGTTAACACGCAGTCCGAAGACCGCAGTCGTTAAGCGGTCCGCAGACTGCAGTCGGGGCTGAGCAAGTGTGCACCGCCTTGACTGCAGTCTGAGCCCCCTTTGGGCCGAGCTGTGCGCTCTGGGAACTGGGACACGGCCGCAGTTTCGTTTTGTCACACGGAAGTAAAGCAGAAGGAAGTTGGTCGGCGTTCAATACGTCACCGATGATTGGTCAGAATTGTAAAAAAATAGTAAAAATTGGGGGAAAGTTGCAGTGATTGGTCAAAATTGCAACACCGCCCTGAATTCACGGGGATTGGCTGACGTTGCAAATCGCAGCATCGCGAATTCCTGGAGAGTCTGATTAAAGGTGTTGTGGCTCCGTCAGTCTCGTATAAACTCACCAACTCTACGGCCCTGGGTGGAAAATGTTTGGACACTCTTGATTTATCGGGATTGTTTTTGTGATGACAATCTGAATGGGGATTGACAAGGTGAGGGGAGACTCAAAAATGAAAGTGAAAAATGCGTTGTTTTTTGGCAAATATTGCATTTTCAAAACAATAAAATGTAACATGGGGATCTACTGTAAATATATCATGTGTTCGCAGTTAATACCCCCTCTTTAAATGTGCGTACTACGAGGAAGTCTTTAAACAGTACCCAGCCCCGGGTTTGTCTAAAATACTGAATGAAATGTAGATTATTTTTGATTTAAAGATTACTGAATGGTACGGGGAGGTTGGAATCTTGTGGTTAAAGAGTAAAATGTTACAGATTTGAGGGCTGAGAAGCAAAAGATTTTGGAATTCTGCAGATTTGAGTACATTTCAAGGCCACATTTAACACTTCCATGGAAATTTCTATTTTGTTTTCACAGATGGCAAACCTGTATATATACAAGGTGGTTTCCCATGTCACACTTTTGGTGGAAAGTCCGCTCCCTGCTTGTGTCATGGTGATATTTTCCACCGTACGGCATTAAAGCGCGTATTCCAATTAGTACTTTTTGTTTTGCATCAGAAAAGTGGCAGTTTGCGGGGGAAAAAAAAGTTGGAAACGACGAGACAAAAACACAGGAAGTAACGGTGAGATCTCAAATGGGATCCCTCTACCCGTGTTGTCTGTTGAAACTTCGCGGTGTCGCCGTGATGGGGGTGTTCTTCCTGTATGGTTATGGCAGAATGTTCAGCAGTTATCATGACGACACCAGGCACACGTTTGCAAACACTGCCAAAAACCTTTTCGGATTGTCTGAAAACTAGGGGGAAAAAAACACAAAATGGATTTTCAGGAGCCTGTGATCAGTCCGAGCGTTCATGGTCCAGTTTAGGAGTTTGATTTTCGAAAAAAAGAATGCTTCGGGTTGCGTAAAGGAGCCTGTGTTACTGTGAGTGTAAAGTTATGTGAGAGGGACTTCACCTGTTGTACTTCCAGCTAAGTAATTTCTCTGATCTGGCCAAGATTTTAAAACTTATATCAGGTTATTCATCTTGTTTTCAGATTTATTATCTATTTACTAGTTCTGAGACGGCTTCATTCTAGTCTAGAGGGAATTTATTTTAAGATAACTTTTCAAATAAAATGATTATCTTGCTGGATGGACAGATAATTTCACTATTTTTAAGTAAATTTCTGATAGATTTAAGTGTTTATATGTTAAATTTTGGACAGGCTTTTTGCGGTGTTGGACTAACCTGATTTTACAGTAACTTGAGTAACAGCTGTAGACAGAGCAGTGCTGCCAGTTAGCGTCACCCCCCAGGGAATGCAAAGTATCAATACAGAAGTAAAATTCGAAACCTTGAGTAAGGGCGTGTTTACACATACCCGGGTATGTGTAAACACGGTAAATGTAATCTGTGAATGTAAAAACTTTTCCCTTCGTTTGTGCCTTTCGTTTACACACAAACGGAGATTTTTCCTCTGAAAACGAATCTTTCTAAAAACTCCGGTTTCGCGTTTGTGTTTAAAGGTCCCATGGCATGAAATTTTCACTTTCTGAGGTTTTTGAACGTTAATGTGAGCTCCCCTACCCTGTTTAGGCCTTCCCCCCCATGGTTAAAAGTTGCGAAATGTCTAAACTGAGCATTTGCGATCCTTTTCTGCGTTACAAAAAATCGGAGCTCAAACGGGCGATTTTGAACAAGGCACCTTATTGACGTCAGATCGAAAAAAGAAATGCAAATGCAGTTCCACCCCCGTCTGTCTGAACTCAGCGTCTCTGTAAATCACGCCCAGAGAGTTTGGACTGCGAATGCGCTAGGCAATGCGAAATGCGTTTTTTTATTTGCCTGGAGGCACGTCCGAGTGTTTCTAGGCTCGGAAGTCCTTTATCTGAGCCTCTGGACCTTTGAACAGCAGTGGTTTAATTTTATTTTATGTGGAAATGTGTTTATTTTTCAATGGAACGCTTCAAATCTCTCCCCCGTGCAAAAACAAGGAAATGGATCAGCTGTGGGCTCAGAGCAGAGCGGAGCGTTTGGCCACGCCCCCACCCTCTACTATTGGCCATCTCTTTTCTCCTCATTTGCATTCAAGCAACAACGCCCATTATAGAGTGTTCACAGTGAGAAAAATTAGTCTTTCTCAGCTTATCTCTGTTTCTCATGCACTGAGTGTTGATTTTGAAGGATTCATTTACAGTATTAGGGAACCATTAAGGAGCCATATAAAAGCATCAAGAAGTACCATGTCATGGGATCTTTAATGTGAGATAAACGGAGTTTTAGGCAGCTGACGCACTAAAAGTGTGATTCTGATTGGCTTGCAGAGTGTTCTCCTTCGTTTTCAGAGGCGAATTTGCCGTTTGCGTGTAAAAGACGGGTACAAACGAAGGGAAATGTCTACAGTGTATGTGTAAACGGGGGCTTATTATGGAAAACGAAGGGAGAGAAATATTCGTTTCTCGACATACCCGGCGATGTGTAAATGTAGCCCAAGATTTGTAGTATTCTCTTTATTGAACCCGTCACTTCTCTTGATTTGATTCATTTTGAGGCGGTTTTATGCCGTACTGTGGAACATTTCAGGCGAAGCATCATCTCCATGGAGTCAGGAAGGCTGCGGATTGTCCACCTGTAAATTTACACACTGTATCTTTAATTGAATACATCATAATTTAAAACTTTGTCCTACACATTTGGACAAACTTCTCATTCAGTGTTTTTTTCCCCTTTGTTTTCTGCCTTCCAAATTTTTTAGACTTACAAAAAACATCAAATTTGTGAAGTAAGATATATGGAATTACAGTATGTAGCCAAAAAAAAGCTACATGGTGGCCACTTTGAGGATTTTAATATAAAAAACATATATTTAAAATAGTATTAGAGAGATTTGATGTCATCTGTTTATAAAATGTAGAACAGAGTAAATGTATATGAAAAAAATATATTGAACAGTGTTGTATAAAGTATTGGAAAATTAAACTCAAGTAAAAGTATAGGTTCCCCTCCCAAAAATGACTTTGGTAAAAGTCGAAGTCACTGACTGAAATGTTACTTGAGTAAAAGTCTTAAAGTATCTGGAACTTCTTGTACTTAAGTATGACAAGTAATGTAAAAATAAATGTACTCAAGTAATGTAATTAAAAGTACAAGTAAAAGTATCAAGCAAAGGCAGTCTGAATTTAATATTTGTTTTTTTTTAATAACAGTGCTGAAAATAAGGCATACATAACACCATTGAAGGATTGTTTTTGGAGGAAGAGGGTTTTTTGCAATTGGGCCCTTAATTCTACTGTAAAACACCATGTTCGGCTCACCCATGGTGTGAGTTTTGTGTCATATGTCGAAGATATTGGGTTTGGTGATATCCATGAAACGCCGTCCTATGAGCAAGTAAATGCAGGCACAAAATACGTTATTTGTAATTTAATAATTATGGTACGGTAGCACTAATGACGTGTAGTAAATGTTCTTGTTTTAAAACATCTGGGTTGTGTGGGGATGTTGATTGATTAAACTAGCTGCATGAAACCAGCAGGTGTAGGCTGATTGTCATGCGCAAGTAGTGAACAAGCCCAGGCACGTCCTGACTTCCTTCAGTCAGTAGAGGTTTTTTTTGTAACGAGTAACTAAACGGCACATTGAAAATGTAGTGGAGTAAAAGTATGCAATTAAATTCGGAAATGTAGTGAAGTAAAAGTAAAAGTTATAATTTTTTTTAAAACTCAAGTAAAGTACAAAGTCTCCCAAAATGTACTTAAGTACAGTAGTGAAGTATTATTACTTTGTTACTATACAACACTGATATTGAATGAGGGTTTGTCCAAATTTTGGACTGGTCGTGTGTGTCTATTTTGAGATAAACTTTCAAGCCAATGGGATTCGCTCAGTTAGTTGCACTTTGCCATTTAGGTTGGGAAATAAATTGTTTATATATATATAAATACCAAATAGAGATCACTGTGAATTTCATATAAATATTTAAAATTTGAGTTAAAATGTGTGATTGTCAGCCCCCTGGTTTCTTTTATGTACTGTAAATGTTTGTTTCCTGGTCCTCAGCGGTGGACAGGGGACAGTTGGACAGACTTCACGTGGACACCGAGGGACACTGAAGGACACTGAAGGACACTACTGAATCGGTACATTCCCACATGTCCATGACGCTGCATGTTGTCTGTCTGTCACTGTCTTTGTTCCCACAGAAAAAGGCAAATAAAATAAAATCTGAAGGAAACATGTGTGGAGGTTTTACTGAGTACAAAGTTTGAAATATTTAGTTAAAGGGATAGTGCATTTTAAAAAAAAAATATATAAATCTGTATGGGTTCCCTTCTAAAAGTCAGACCCCCCAGGATTTCGCGGGCATTTTTTGTGATTGTTGCGGGCTAAAATGCCTGAATTTGCGGGAGCTTTTCCAAAAAGTTGCGATGAAAGTTGCGGTGCTTTTAAGGTTTTTGTTGCGATTTTGTTGCGGGAGCAAGTGAAAGTTGTGATAAATAGTTGCGATTTTCGCTTTTTGTAATTAAAATTGAGTAGTATTTTTTGAATACTGAGTTATTACTGACAAAGAATAATACAAGGACACAGAGATTACAGATATGGTTCTAAAACAACCTTACCAACATCGAAAATAAATTACTACTAGGAGCGGAACTGTTTCTCGCGGTCTTTTGCTGTTATTTTAGTGGGCAAATGGCGCCGCAGACATGTTTCTTTGCCATTAGAAGCCGTGTCCCAATTCCCAGAGCGCGCGGCTCGGAGCGTGGCCCGAAGGGCATGTGCGTCACACATTTCGACAGTACACCGGCGCGACGACTGCTGTCCCATTTCTTTTTTGTCCCATGCGCAGTTAACACGCGGTCCGAAGACCGCAGTCGTTAAGCGGTCCGCGGACTGCAGTCGGGGCTGAGCAAGTGTGCACCGCCTTGACTGCAGTCTGAGCCCCCTTCGGGCCGCGCTCCGAGCTGTGCGCTCTGGGAACTGTGGACACGGCCGCAGTTTCGTTTTGTCACACGGAAGTAAAGCAGAAGGAAGTTGGTCGGCGTTCAATACGTCGCCGATGATTGGTCAGAATTAGTAAAAATTGCGGGAAAGTTGCGGTGATTGGTCAAAATTGCAACACCGCCCTGAATTTGCGGGGATTGGCTGAATTTGCGTTGAAGTTGCAAATCGCAACATCGCAAATTCCTGGAGGGTCTGCCGAACTTGCCGGACCTACTTACGTGAGCTCCAGAACCCGAGCAGAACCGGGCTGAGACGAGCCTGTCGGAGGTAAGCCAGTGTTACCGCAGGACACTTTTAGAAGGGAACCCATACAGATTCGCATAAAAAACGCACTATCCCTTTAATATAATGTCTTCTGTGTGAAGTAAATGTCCTTATGTGTCTGCGTAAATATCTCCAGCCCTGTAGTTTAGCTCTTTACAAAAATGTTCTGAAATGTCCCTGTGTCCATGAGGTCTTACTCCATATAAAGGCTGCTAACCCCGTCGTTTAGACGTCTACAAACGGTTTAAAAACATGAAGGAGTGTGCCTTGAATCATCACCTGATGACATCATGGAGTGGAGCCACATGTTTTAGAGCTCTAATAGGGAGACAGGCTGGTTTAAGCGAATACAAAAGACACAAAATACAATTCATTAGTCTTGTATAGTAATTTAAACCTTTGACATACGAGGGTCATTCAAAAAGTTCTAAGACAAATTAAAAAACAACTTTATTTTTGAAAGTAACAAAATTATTTTTCTACATAATATCCACCTAAGTCAATAGACTTCTGCAAGCAATGTTTGCACCGAAAAATTCCTTCTTGATAGAATTCTGGAGCTTGTCTAGTCAACCAGGTCACAAGTATGGACTGAAATCTTGTTCCTTTTAAATGTTCCTTCAACTTTGGAAATAGGAAGAAAAAAAACATCCATAAATATTGTGCAAATCTTCAATCATTTCTTTAGGTTTCCATTGAAGTTTTGTTAGAAATGTAATGTTTGCTCGGACTTCAGATTGGCTCATTTTGGAGGGTCAAAAAAGTGGGTTGACGTAACTCTTTGAATAACAAAGCTAGAATGCCGAAACTTGTCAAATGTGTTTATAAGTCATCAGCGGTACGATTCAAGGTCATTTTGTTGAGCTAGTTCGACTCATTTTGAATTTTGGGCATTTGTCTTAAGGAAATTTTCACTTTCTGAGGTTTTTGAACATTAACGTGAGCTCCCCTACCCTGTTTAGCCCCCCCCCCCCATGGTTAAAAGTTGCGAAATGTCTAAACTGAGCATTTGCGATCCTTTTCTGCGTTACAAAAAATCAGAGCTCAAACGGGCGATTTTGAACAAGGCACCTTATTGACGTCAGCTCGAAAAAAGAAATGCAAATGCAGTTCCACCATCGTCTGTCTGTACTCAGCGTCTCTGTAAATCACGCCCAGAGAGTTTGGACTGCGGAGGAGCTACGCAATGCGAAATGCGTTTTTTTATTTGCCTGGAGGAACTTGCGAGTGTTTCTAGGCTCGGAAGTCCTTTATCTGAGCCTGTGGATATCTGTAACAGCAGTGGTTTAATTTTATTTTCTGTGGAAATGTGTTTATTTTTCAATGGAAGGCTTCTCATCTCTCCCTCCACGCAAAAACACGGAAGTGGGTCAGAGCGCACAGGGCACAGCTGAAAAGGGAAGAGCGGAGAGTTTGGCCACGCCCCCACCCGCTACTATAGGCCATCTCTGTCCTCCTCATTTGCATTCAAGCAACAACGCCCATAATGGAGTGTTCCAGAGCGACATTTATGACTCTTTCTCATCTTATCTCTGTTTCTCATGCACTGAGTCTTGATTTTGAAGAAGGATTCATATAAAAGCATCAAGAAGTACCATGTCATGGGACCTTTAGAACTTTTTGAATGCCCCTTCATACACGTCAAGTTTGGACACACTTCTCATTCACTTTTTTATTTTTTTTCATTAGGACATTGCTTATTAATCAACATGACAACAAACGGCATCAGTGTAAATATAAATTTATTTTTTTTTCTCCTGTCTTCTACATTATATATGCATACAGAAGACTTCAAATATGTGAAGTAAATCTCAAGTCCCAAGTCAGAGACAAGAGGCAAGTCCAAGTCAAGTCCCAGTGTGGCCCAAAAGTCCAAGTCAAGTCCAAGTCCTCTGCTCTGAGCTTCAAGTCATTTCAAGTCTTTAAACCAAAGTATGGAATACAGCTCATATTTTTGCAGTTTATATGTTATGTTACTATTAAAAAGTCATGGCAAGAAATAGGGCTGTAATAATATCCACATCTCACGGTGTGGTATTTATTGTGGTATTTTGAACAGAACTGATGCGTTACTTTTTAAAATGACTTGACAAGACCTGACTTGAAAAGAATGACTTGAAAAACATGATACCAAACTGTACACGGCAACTTGACAAACCTGATGCTGCGTTCGGTAGTTTTATTTATCGGGACGCGTGCTGATTGTGTTGCGATGGCAATCTGTAGGGGGAGTGACTTAGTGCTCAAAAAAACTCAAAAATGAAAGCGAAAAATGTTAATACAGTGGTACCTCACCTTACGAAAGACCCAACAAACAAAAATTCCAAGTTCACGTTAAATTTTGGTCTCTAGATACGAAAGAAAATTCAAGTTACGAAACACGAAATCTCAAAAATTCAAATAATGCGCGTTCAGCCACACACATTATACGCTTTTCTCAGACTGGATTTAAACTTTTCTCACATTTGTCTCTCGTTTAAACACTCAAACTTTCATAGATTTTCAACAAAATTATTAATAGTGAAGTGTGGGGGGAAGGGGGAGGGGGGAGAAGACTGCGCGCGGACACGTGTGTGATAGCGCAGCATGACCCGGCGCGGGGCTTATTATTATTATTATTATTATTATTATTATTATTATTATTAACGAGGTCCAACGTGCTCCATAAGCATAAGAAATCCAGGGTTCTCTACAAAGGCGAATGGTAAGTCACTCATTGTGATCATTTGTGCTCCTGGCTGTGTTCTCCTGGGCCTTCGCACTGTCAAGGGGCATTTTTTTGTCTCCTTTTCAAACTCTCCTGCAGCGTGAGCTGACTCGTCTTTGGCTGAGTTGCCTGTAACTCGCTGTATTGTGTCGGGTGTTTGTTTTTGAGGTGCCGTATCGGTTTGTTGTGTTAAATGTCGCCCTTTCCTTTCCACCCCTCACAATCCCAAGTTTACATATCCCACCGTTTGCTATGTCAATGTTGTTGTCATCAACTTTATAGTATTTCCAGACCCAGACATACTTACCAAACATTATAGCGTTCTTATAGCGCTCATTATAGCGCTCTTCTTATCTCCTCTCTGTACTCGCGCTTTGCGCTTTAAGCTGCTTCCGTGTATTTAACCAATAGCGTGTCCTGCCGCACGCGTTGATGTTTCTGTGTGAAGTCTTACTCTGTGCCACCGCATAACCATAGAGCTCATCTAGGATATGTTAAAAAAGGACACGTGACAGACGGCCGGACAGACAGCTCTAAAACCGGACTGTCCGGACGAAATCCGGACGAATGGTCACCCTACCCAATCAGGACGCAGAACACAGTGTTACGCTATAAAAAAAAAGTTACACTATAAAAAAAAAAACTTGGAACGGGGCCTTGGAACGAATCAGGCTTTTTCCATTGAAATAGCTACTCAACTTACGAAAAATTCACGTTACGAAACCACTTCTGGAACGAATTAATTTCGTAAGGTGAGGTACCACTGTACGTTATTTTTGGCAAATATTGCAATAAAAAACAATAAAAGGTAACATGGGGATCTAAATATATGTGTTTGCAGTTAATAGCCCCTCTTTAAATGTACTACGAGGAAGTGTTTAAAGGAATATTGAGAACGATTTTTTTTACAATCCAAATCTTATTTCGGTAATAAAACAAAACAAACTATCACTTTTTGGTTTTCATGCGCACTGGCCTCCTCATCTACTCGAAACTATGGCTAAATCTCGGATTAGAGGCCACTTTTGACTCAAACGAAAGTGTAGACTAAGACATTGAGCTTCTGTAATTTGAAAAGTGATAAAGTTTGTGTTATTTAGTGACTGTAGATCGCTAAACTACAACATCTACGAAACTGCTCCAAATGACACCAAAGTGCTACGGGTGAGTAAAACAACTTGTTTTATTACCGAAATAAGGTTCAGATTGTAAAAAAAAATGTGAATATTCCTTTAAACAGTGCTCAGGTTTGTCTAAAATACTAAATGAAAGTAGATTATTTTGAAAGTAGATTCATTTGCAAGTGTTTAATAACAGATATTTCGTCATGTGGTCTGCGCTGAAATGAAGCAAAGGATCATGGTCTATGTAGTTCTCTCTGATTTTATGAAATATCTGCTCTAGTTTGATGCATCTGTCCATAGGAGGGGCCCACAGCATGAAAAAATACAAAAAATAAATATGTTAAATAAGTACTAATACTGTACGGCTAGGGATGGGAATCGAGAACCAGTTCCTGTTGAGAACCGGTTCCGTGTGTTTCAATTCCACGGAATCGATTAGCAGTTTATCTAACGATTCTCTTAACGATTCCAGCCAGCACAAATTACGCACAAAAGTGGTGGGATTGATACGTGCTTCGCCGCTTCACTGATACGGAGTTTATATACTATTTTCGCATGACGAGAAGAACGTTTGTGAAAATGGACTTTTAACTTCCACTTGGACACATGACACGTTCAGGAGACGTTCGGGACAGGTCCGTTTCTCCGGAACTCGTGTACAAAGTGTGGTTGGATATTTTAGCAGCAGAAAGTCCGAGGATATAAGCGAATACACGAATACACGTGGAGACACGCAAATTATCCCGACAACAGAGCGACACGGGGTGAGTCACATTATTATCATATCATTTCTGCATCAAATGGAAATATTAGGTGAAAGCAGCGGCTTGTGTCAACATTAGACTGTGCACTAAACCGGGACTAGACCAGGACTAAACCGGGACTAAACCGGGACTAGACCAGGACTAAACCAGGACTAGACCGGGACTAAACCAGGACTAAACCAGGACTAGACCGGGACTAAACCGGGACTAAACCAGGACTAAACCTGGACTAGACCAAGACTAGACCAGGACTAAACCAGGACTAAACCAGGACTAGACCAGGACTAAACCTGGACTAGACCAGGACTAAACCTGGACTAGACTAGGACTACACCTGGACTACACCTGGACTAGACCAGGACTAGACCAGGACTAGACCAGGACTAAACCAGGAATAAACCAGGACTAGACCAGGACTAGACCAGGACTAAACCAGGACTAGACCAGGACTAGAACTGGACTAGACCAGGACTAGACCAGGACTAAACCAGGACTAAACCAGGACTAAACCTGGACTAGACCAGGACTAGACCGGGACTAAACCAGGACTAGACCAGAACTAAACCAGGACTAGTGCTAATCTTGGTGCTAATCAAACCGTTTGTTCTCTTTTTTTTCCCCAAATTAGAATCGATAAGAGAATCGAATCGTTAAGCAGTATCAATAATGGAATCGGAATCGTAAAAATCTGATCAATTCTCATCCCTAAGCACGACTGAGGGATTCTACACACAAGTACTAATACTGTTACAGACTGGTTTGTGAACATCAAGGCACAAGGGTTCAAACAGTCGCCCACAAACCCAAACGTTGGTACGACTCCAGGTCCGCCCAGGGGAAACAGTTTGAGTCCTTGAGCAAGACACTCCTATGTATGAATTTGCCGTCTTGTTCTGAGCCCAGGGCAGCTGTGGCTACATCAGCAGACCGGGAATAAATATGTAAAACATCTTTAAGTGTCAGAAACACAATTTAAAACAAATGTATGTTTTAAAGATGCACTGTGTAACTTTTTTTGCCACCTGCTTGTCTCCATGGAGATGTCATTGCTTTGTGTAGAGGCCTGGACTGGTAATCGGGCATACCGGGCATTTTCACAGTGGGCCGACAGTCCTCGGGGCCGATGCTGTTGGGTTTGGGACTGGCCCATTGGTCCATCTTCAATACAGACAGTGGACTAAACCAATCAGGATATAGAAGCTTACGAGAGCGGTCCCACCCCTTTCTCTGCACTGATCCCCGCCAATTTCAGAGTTGAACGTGGAAACATGGAGAAGCAGCAGAACGGTGGTGTGGAGAAGTTACGGGCTAAAAGATTAAAAAATCTCGCTATAGACGCTGTAAAATGTTCTAAAATAACAGACATATTCTCTGGAAGGGCTGGAGCCTCCACGTCCTCTGCAGCCCAGCCTGAAGGTGGACAGGGAGAGGAGCAGCCAGAGACTGTGGACAGGGAACCCGGGGGAACCTGAGGGAACCCGAGGAACCCAAAGAACCCGAAGAAACCCGAGGAACCCGAGGGAACCGTAGGAAACCCGAGGAACCTGAGGGAACCCATGGAACCCGAGGAACCCAAGGAACCTGAGGGAACCTGAGGAACCCAAGGAACCCTAGGGAACCCAAGGAACCCCAGGAACCTGAGGGAACCCTAGGGAACCCTAGGGAACCCGAGGAAACCCTAGGGAACCTGAGGAACCCAAGGAACCTGAGGAACCCAAGGAACCTGAGGGAACCCTAGGGAACCCAAGGAACCCGAGGGAACCTGAGGGAACCCAAGGAACCCCAGGCCCCCAAAGAACCTGAGGGAACCCATGGAACCCGAGGAACCCCAGGAACCCGAGGGAACCCGAGGACAGACTGACCAGGGAAGTGTCGCACAGGCACAGCAGGTCAGCAGGTAGTAATATTAGGATAATACCAGGACTTTTAGGTGATAGAAAGGCATGAAAATCGCTCACCTTTCTGCAGAATTCGCCACTTTGAAGCCAAAACAGTTGGCCTACATGAATCGTGTAGATTTGATGAGAAAAGATTTTTTTCTGGGGTGTTAGCCAACATGTTCCTGACCTTGTGTGTAAGATGCATTTTAAATAAACCGTTGAATGTGTAGTTACTGCGAGTTTGCTGGTGGTTTTTGGGAGCTGGGATTTTTCCTTTAAATGTTGCGCCCTGGTTTCCCCTCGGCCAAGATGTAACAATAATAAAATACTTTGCTTCGGGGAACACAAACTCCGTCGTGCTCCGCCAAAAATGCCAGGGCCATTTTTTTTTGTCCCAGTCCAGCCCTGTTTGTGTGGAATGTTCTGCAGACATTAAATTAATATATCTCCATGACAAGCAGCTGCCTCTACCAGGTCAAGTCAGTGGAGAGGCAAGCCTGCTAAGAATGTATGTTTTACAATGAATTTTTAAGTAATAAAACGTACTGAAATTTACAAATTTCAGACAAAGCAATAATGACGTGGCTCTGCCCTTGTGTCCTTAGGCAAGATATTTAAGATATTTCACCCACATTATCGAGTGTGAGGGACCACTGTTTACTGTAAGGTTTTAAATTATTGTTATTAATAACGTCGCTATGGAAACAAGCAGAAGACGGACCAATCCAGAGAAGCTACACGGTGCACCTTTACAGACACTTCCAAAACACTGATACTGTTAAAGAGCCAAATACACCTATAGATACTGTCCTCTGCATTTGACCCATCCTTCATCACCTCATCATCAGATATTGTCTTCTGCATTTGACCCATCCTTCATCACCTCGGGCGGCAGTAGCTCAGTGGGTAGAGCGTTTGTCCACTGATCCAAAGGTTGGCGGTTCAAATCCCGCTCTTGACATAAGAAACATCAGTGGTTGAGAGGTCAGATCCACTGACCCACAGGTTGGTTGGTACGATTCCAGCTCCCACAGATGAACACTGCCATTGTGTCCTTGGGCAAGACACTTGACCCTCCTCGCCCCCAGTGTCTGCGTACACTGGTGTGAATGCGTGTGTGAATGGGTGATTGGTTCCTTGTTGTAAAGCGCTTTGGGTGCCTTGAAGGTGGAAAAGCGCTATATAAAGATGTGACCATTTACCTCATCATCAGATATTGTCTTCTGCATTTGACCCATCCTTCATCACCTCATCATCAGATATTGTCTTCTGCATTTGACCCATCCTTCATCACCTCATCATCAGATACTGTCCTCTGCATTTGACCCATTGTCTTCTGCATTTGACCCATCCTTCATCACCTCATCATCAGATATTGTCTTCTGCATTTGACCCATCCTTCATCACCTCATCATCAGATACTGCCCTCTGCATTTGACCCATTGTCTTCTGCATTTGACCCATCCTTCATCGCCTCATCATCAGATATTGTCCTCTGCATTTGACCCATCCTTCATCGCCTCATCATCAGATATTGTCCTCTGCATTTGACCCATCCTTCATCACCTCATCATCAGATATTGCCCTCTGCATTTGACCCATCTTTCATCGCCTCATCATCAGATATTGTCCTCTGCATTTGACCCATCCTTCATCACCTCATCATCAGATATTGTTCTCTGCATTTGACCCATCCTTCATCACCTCATCATCAGATATTGTCCTCTGCATTTGACCCATCCTTCATCACCTCATCATCAGATATTGCCCTCTGCATTTGACCCATCCTTCATCACCTCATCATCAGATATTGTCCTCTGCATTTGACCCATCCTTCATCGCCTCATCAGATATTGTCCTCTGCATTTGACCCATCCTTCATCACCTCATCATCAGATATTGTCCTCTGCATTTGACCCATCCTTCATCGCCTCATCATCAGATATTGTCCTCTGCATTTGACCCATCCTTCATCACCTCATCATCAGATATTGTCCTCTGCATTTGACCCATCCTTCATCACCTCATCATCAGATATTGTCCTCTGCATTTGACCCATCCTTCATCACCTCATCATCAGATATTGTCCTCTGCATTTGACCCATCCTTCATCACCTCATCATCAGATATTGCCCTCTGCATTTGACCCATCCTTCATCGCCTCATCATCAGATATTGTCCTCGGCATTTGACCCATCCTTCATCACCTCATCATCAGATATTGCCCTCTGCATTTGACCCATCCTTCATCACCTCATCATCAGATATTGCCCTCTGCATTTGACCCATCCTTCATCACCTCATCATCAGATATTGTCCTCTGCATTTGACCCATCCTTCATCACCTCCTGACCATCAGCAGAATGATGGATGGATGTGACTTTGAGTTTCGTCCAGTCTATCTGCAGCACGTTTGGTTTGTCAGGGATAAAAGTCCACCACTGTTGGGGATGAGCCGTAGTCGAGGGGGGTGGTGCTTCTTGGACCACCTTGACCATGTCGACTTCCTCCTGGGGCACCTCCAGAGTGTGAAATGTCTCTGTCAAGTCCCAGTCCTGAAAACAGGAACAAACAACAATGTTTTATTTTATTTATTTTTTTACATTTTCTTAAAGTGATACAAGAGTTAAGTTGTTTTAGATCAATATTGCCATTTAAAAGATAACATGACCCCACACTCCATTCCCACTGCATATTTAATAGGCCCACCTAACTAACAGAAACTGAAAACAAGTAGGTGTGGTATTTTCAAAGTAATTTCATTGTAGTTAGTGCCCCCTTCAGGCAGATATAGGCAGTGTCCACCAGCATCTGACCAGAACTGAAGAAGCAGCTTGGATGAGCTGCGAAAAGTATTCGACCAAATAAACTTTTGTTCAGTTGACAAGTTGACTTCCGTTTCAAGAGCAACAGACTGACACTGGTCTATTGCTCTTTGGTTGCCTTTCCATCTATTTTTTGTTACCCTCTGGTATATATTATATTTGATGAGTGAGCTACTGTACCCAAAACAGTTTCCCTTGTGGATCAATAAAATTGGTCTAAGGGCCCGTCCACACGACAACGTTTTTTGGTAGAAACTGAGAAGTTTGTATTCGCTTTGGCCTTTCGTCCACACGGCGCCGGCGTTATGGGGGGAGCGAAAACTGTGTTTTTTGAAACCAGGTTCCAGAGTGGAGAAATCTGAGAACGCCGGGGGTCGCGTTGTCGTGTGGACGAGCAAAACGCAGCTTTTGGAAAACAATGACGTCACGATGCCGTCATCCTCTGCTTTGGCAGGACTCCCAGTCGACGTTCTGCTGATACTGACGTGTTTTGTAATCCAACGTAACTCGTAGAAGTAACTTCACTTCGTCGTCGGTGCAAACGAGGGAGTCGACTTTTGTACATGTGTTCGCCATCATTATTATCTTTGTTTAATCTTTTATTATCTTCTTGTGTTTGTTTGTTTGTGAAAGAGAAAGGACTTTATGAACATGCGCTCTTTGTAGTGTTGCATTTCCGGTGGCTCTGGCTGTTTCCTGTTTACAGCGCCACATATCGGTGTGGCGTATGTATTACATCGTTTTCACTCAGCGCTCCGTTTTCATCTAGACACGAATATTTACTGATTCGACACGTGTGGGGATGCAAATTTTTTTCAACCCACATTTTAAAAAATCCAGGAGCGTTGCCGTGTGGACGTATCTTAAGTTGAGATTATAACTATATAGCAGCAGACAAAACCACTGTATGTCTTCTTTAAAGGAAACCTTCCTTAGCAAGTTGGATTCTCGTGATTTTTATGACTTCACAAACTCACTGTATGGTTAATAAGGCGGCGAACCAATCACAGAGCAGCATTGTGTTTTGGGCGGAGCCAAAGGCGCAAACATGGCAACGCCAACAGACGTATTCAGACTATTTTAGCGTCAATACAGAATATTTCGTTTGCAGAAGGCAGAGTTTTGTGCATTTGTGGATTGTGGATGGATGTAACTAAAGTTTGATTCTTCAGTTTGTTCTGCTGTTGTGTCGTCATGACGCTCCATGTTTTCTGATCTCTTTCAACGAGAGCCAGGTTACTTTAAAGTTGCATTGTGTAGCTTTTCTAGTGGCCGCCACCTGTTTGTTTCCATGGAGGTGTTACTGCTTCACCTGGAATGTTCCACAGTTTAACATTTCACTTATCTTTCACCCTGAGGACAAACAAACGGTGTCCCTGGCCAAGTTACAGGTCTGTGGAAAGGCGACCTCGCACACGGTAACAATGTTTTCAGTGTACTTAGAGCAATGACAATGCCATACTATGTGACATTCTCGCACAGTAATACTATCTCCATGGAGACAAGCAGGTGTCCTGTAAGGTTCTGCAGAGCACCCGTTAAAAACATTTGGACTGGTTTAGACAAATCCAACATCGTCATAATTTGATCACAAATACAGTGATTTTATGAGACAGAAGAGTAAAAGTGGACGTACCAGAGAGCGCGGCAGCGCCTCCCTGTGGAAGAACCTGAGGCACGCCTGAGGAGCGCCGTGGACAGTGAACCAGAGCACAGTACAGAAAAATCCCACAGAGAGGAGGACAGCGAACACCACAGTGACCCACCTCTCCCACGACCAGCCTCCAGGACCTGGGGACACAATCAGGACTGAACAGAGACAAACCAGGACAAACCAGACTTCAGATCCACTCCAGCTGAACCAGGACTACACCAGGACTCAGGACTAGAGTATGAGCCAAGGACTAAACCAGTGCTAAACCAGGACTACACCAGGACTAAACAAGGACTCAGGACTAGAGTATGAGCCAAGGATTAAACCAGGACTAAACCAGAACTAAGCCAGGACTAAACCAGGACTAAGCCAGGACTAAACCAGGACTACAGCAGGACTCAGGACTAGAGTATGAGCCAAGGACTAAACCAGTACTAAACCAGGACTAAACCAGGACTCAGGACTAGAGTATGAGCCAAGGAATAAACCAGGACTAAACCAGGACTAAGCCAGGGCTAAACCAGGACTCAGAACTACAATTAGAGCCAAGGACTAACCTAAACCAGGACTAAACCAGGACGAAACTTGAACTCAGGACTACAGTAAGAGCCAAGGACTAAACCAGGGCTAAACCAGGACTAAACCTGTACTAAACCAGGACTAAACCTGTACTCAGGACTACAGTAAGAGCCAAGGACTAAACCAGTACTAAACCAATACTAGACCAGGACAAAACCAGGACAAAACCAGGACAAAACCAGGACTAAACGAGGACAAAACCAGGACGAAACCAGGACTCAGGACTACAGTAAGAGCCCGGGGCTAAACAAGGGCTAAACCAGGACTAAACCTGTACTAAACCAGGACTAAACCTGTACTCAAGACTACAGTAAGAGCCCGGGGCTAAACAAGGGCTAAACCAGGACTAAACCTGTACTAAACCAGGACTAAACCTGTACTCAAGACTACAGTAAGAGCCCGGGGCTAAACAAGGGCTAAACCAGGACTAAACCTGTACTAAACCAGGACTAAACCTGTACTCAAGACTACAGTAAGAGCCCGGGGCTAAACCAGTGCTAAACCAGGGCAACATCAAGACTTAGGACTGCAGTTAGAGCCTAGGACTAAACCAGGGCTAAACCGGGACTAACCAGGACTAAACCAGGGCTAAACCAGGACTCAATCCAACTCTTACAGTCTGTGATTAACCCTGTCTCCACTTAACCAACCATCTATCTGGTTCAAATAAAAAATTAAACAAATCTGGAATAGAACTACAACGACATGTCTGAGCATGTATCCAGCAGAGGGCGCATGGAGTCCCCTTGCTGATGACCTGAGGAGAGGCGCTTTAAAAGAGAAACTACTTGTCAAAGTTTGATATTATTATTATTATTATTATTATTATTATTATTATTATTATTATTATTATTATTATTATTATTATTATTATTATTATTATTATTATTATTATTATTATTATTATTATTATTATGCAGGTGCAGCACATGGAGGGAGATTATACAGGATTTATGCAGGATTTGCCCCTGAAAAAGTTTTTGAGCGAACCAACAGGATCTTTAGCTCAAACAAAAGAGTAAAGATTCAAGTGTGAGTGGAGACCTGGGATGTGGACACACTGTGGCGCTGTGGGGCTGCTCCTGGGGCCAAAGGGCAGTTCAGTCTGGGCTTGGACGCAGTACTCCTCTCCCTGCAGCAGAGGGGCGCTGTCCAACACGACCTGATCTGACCGCACCACTGTCTCCTGCACCTGAAAGAGGACAGGTTTTGTTTGAGTAAACATTTATTATTTGTCTGTCTACATGTCCAGAACTCAAAATGCTCTGTTCCACCTTCTGATGTCACGTAGTGGTGGTTTTCAAGTTAACAGTTCCTTTTAGTTCCTAGTTTAGTCCTGGTTTAGTCCTGGTTTAGTCCTGGCTTAGTTCTTGTTTAGTCCTGGCTTAGTCCTGGTTTAGTCCTGGCTTAGCCCTTGTTTAGTCCTGGCTTAGTCCTGGCTTAGTCCTGGTTTAGTCCTTGTTTAGTCCTGGCTTAATCCTGGTTTAGTCCTGGCTTAGCCCTTGTTTAGTCCTGGCTTAGTCCTGGCTTAGTCCTGGTTTAGTCCTTGTTTAGTCCTGGCTTAATCCTGGTTTAGTCCTGGCTTAGCCCTTGTTTAGTCCTGGCTTAGTCCTGGTTTAGCCCTTGTTTAGTCCTGGCTTAGTCCTGGTTTAGTCCTTGTTTAGTCCTGGCTTAATCCTGGTTTAGTCCTGTCTTAGTCCTTGTTTAGTTCTGGCTTTGTCCTTGTTTAATCCTGGCTTAGTCCTGGTTTAGTCCTGTCTTAGTCCTTGTTTAGTCCTAGGTTAGCCCTTGTTTATTCTTGGTTTAGCCCTTCTTTAGTCCTGGTTTAGTTCTGGTTTAGTCCTTGTTTAGTCCTGTTTTAGTCCTTGTTTAGTCCTGGTTTAGCCCTTCTTTAGTCCTGGTTTAGTTCTGGTTTAGTCCTTCTTTAGTCCTGTTTTAGTCCTTGTTTAGTCCTGTTTTAGTCCTTCTTTAGTCCTGTTTTAGTCCTTGTTTAGTCCTGTTTTAGTCCTTCTTTAGTCCTGTTTTAGTCCTTGTTTAGTCCTGGCTTAGTCCTTGTTTATTCCTGGTTTAGTCCTTCTTTAGTCCTGTTTTAGTCCTTCTTTAGTCCTGTTTTAGTCCTTGTTTAGTCCTGTTTTAGTCCTTGTTTAGTCCTGGCCTGGTTTAGCCCTTCTTTAGTCCTGGTTTAGTTCTGGTTTAGTCCTTCTTTAGTCCTGTTTTAGTCCTTGTTTAGTCCTGTTTTAGTCCTTCTTTAGTCCTGTTTTAGTCCTTGTTTAGTCCTGTTTTAGTCCTTGTTTAGTCCTGTTTTAGTCCTTCTTTAGTCCTGTTTTAGTCCTTCTTTAGTCCTGTTTTAGTCCTTGTTTAGTCCTGGCTTAGTCCTTGTTTAGTCCTGGTTTAGTCCTTGTTTAGTCCTGTTTTAGTCCTTGTTTAGGCCTAGGTTAGCCCTTGTTTATTCTTGGTTTAGTCCTGCTTAGTCCTTTACCTTTAGTTCAGTAGAGATTGGCTGAAATTATGGAAATGATTCTAGCGAAGGTGTACCGAGTTTAAAAACACAGTGGAGCACTTCCTGAATTTCACATGACATCACAAGGTGGAACAGAGTGTTTTCTGTTTGTGAGAAGAACTAAATATTCAGGGTTCATGTGCATAATATGGATCCTTTAAAATGTTAACTAATGCTGTCAGGCGATTAAAAAAGTAATCAAATTAATTACAGGATTTGTAATGAATTAATCTAATTAATCACATTTTAATCTCGCGAGAGAGACTGAGAGGCAACCCACTTTGCATTTTTCTGTGGCAAGTGTGGTTTGGTGGTTTGTTTGTTTGGTGGTTTGTTGGATTAGTGGTTTGGTGAAGTGCGCTCACGCTCGCTCTATCACCGGTAACGATGGAACTTGTCTGGACGTGTTTATCGTTCAAATGATCCGTCCGGCTGGAGCAGCTTCGGTGATCGGAAAATTCTTTTTGACAAAAGCTAAAAATCACCACGTTCTTGTTGATCGTCTTGTCTTTGTTCTTTTTATAAATAAACTTGCCGTTCAAAGGCCCTGGCAGCGATTTACTCACTGCACGCCAAATTTAAAATGTGCGCACTGAATTGCTGCTCATAATTAATTGCGTTAATTTTTATAACACGTTCATTTGCAGTGTAATTTGTCCTTCTTTAGCCCTTGTTTAGGCCTTATTTAGTCCTGGTTTAGTCCTGGTTTAATCCTGGTTTAGTCCTGGTTTAATCTTGGTTTAGTCCTGGTTTAATCCTGGTTTAGTCCTGGTTTAATCTTGGTTTAGTCCTGGTTTAATCCTGGTTTAGTCCTGGTTTAATCCTGGTTTAGTCCTGGTTTAATCTTGGTTTAGTCCTGGTTTAATCCTGGTTTAGTCCTGGTTTAATCTTGGTTTAGTCCTGGTTTAATCCTGGTTTAATCCTGGTTTAATCTTGGTTTAGGCCTTTTTAGGCCTTGTTTAGTCCTAACCTGGGAAATCTCAGGCTGCTTTCGTTCGTTCTGATCTGAAAGACAGCCTGGCGACTATGGCAAGCGAGCTCTCCCGATTCTGGGAGCCAATCAGAGCGCGGGGAGGGGTGGAAAGACGGTGAGGTGTACTACGAGACAAACGGAAACTTGTAGCTTGAACTGACAACTGACATGATTGGCTCTGGGCTACGTATACGCCAAATGATAGACATTCGTAACGCCCAATAAACGGCTGTTGGCGATCGTAAACCACACCACACCTCTGCTACGAGATATTTCGAAGGTGGCTCCCAGACCATATCTCACTTGTGATAAGTGTAAACCAGGCAGTTTAGACCTGGTTTAATCCTGGTTTAGTCCTGGTTTAGTCTTGGTTTAGGCCTTGTTTAGTCCTGGTTTGGTCCTGGTTTAATCCTGGTTTAGTCCTGGTTTAGTCTTGGTTTAGGCCTTGTTTAGTCCTTGTTTAGTCCTGGTTTGGTCCTGGTTTAATCCTGGTTTAGTCCTTGTTTAGTCCTTGTTTAGGTCTTGTTTAGTCCTTGTTTAGTCTTGGTTTAATCTTGATTTAGTCTTGATTTAGTCCTGGTATAGTCCTTGTTTAGGTCTTGTTTAGTCCTTGTTTAGTCTTGGTTTAATCTTGATTTAGTCCTGATTTAGTCCTGGATTAGTCCTGGTTTAGTCCTGGTTTAGTCCTGGTTACTGACCCCTGGCATGTGTTAATTTGCAGTGTAATTAATTAATCTAATTAACGTGTTAAACTGACAGCTCTAATTTGAACATAAAAGCACAGATGCAGTCAGTGTGAGGTACCTGCTCGGGGAGGTCGCTCATCCACAGAGACAGTCTCACGGAGCAGAGGTGAGGCACGTCCTCCAGAGACACCAGCAGACTGTCCCCAACAACCTCCACCTTCAGCCAAGGGGGCAGCAGCACCGCTACACACAGGACATGTCTCACAGGACGTCTGACAACTTTAGTCATATCTGTCTCTTCACAGTCCCTGTAAAGCTCCAGTTCGCTCCACTTAAAGGAATATTAATGTTTTTTACAATCTGAACCTTATTTTGGTAATAAAACACGTTGATTTACTCACCCATAGCACTTTCGTAACATTTGGTGCAGGTCCGTAGATTTGGTAGGTTAGCGATATCCAGGTAACGTGAGTGCTCGGGGCACAATGGTGCGGTCAAAAAATAACACAAACTTTAGCACTTTTCAAATCACAGAAGCTCGCTGTGTCAGTGTAGACTTTAAGTGGAGTCCAAAGCATCATCATACGTCGTCATCATAGAGTACAGCGCGCATGTGCGAATTCCCCAGCTGATTCCCAGATAAACACCGCTTCTGTTGCGAGACATGGCTGAAGATTCGGACTTTGAGACTGAAGAGGACTTATTAGAGTATGAGGCCGTCCCTATTGTTTTGAGCCTGAGTATACGGATGAGGAGGTATTAGAAAGAATGAATCGGAGACAGTTTTAGGAGCAGCGCAGAGAATGCCATGGGTATCGCATTACTTCTCAGAATCGCGCGCTGAATCCGCTGGCCTTCTTTCTTTTCCTTTGCTGTTAAAAAATCGTCCAGACTGAAGTGAGTACTGCAAACACGATAGTCCAAACGTCTTACAGCTTTGCCTTTCATGTCTGGGTCCATTCTCAAAGCAACTAGCCACAGTTTCAGTAGCTCCGGAGAGTGATGAGGAAGCCTGTGAAAGCTCAACTTCGTCCAAGATGTCATTTTGTCATGTCATGAAATCTGACAGCTGGGAGTTCGCACATGCGCGCTGTCCTCTATGATTACGTCATCAAATGAAACTATAGCTGGATATCGGGTTTCAGGCCACTTTGGATTCCACTTAAAGTCTACGCTGACACAGTGATCTTCTGTGATTTGAAAAGTGCTAAAGTTTGTGTTATTTGTTGACCGCAACATTGTGCCCTGAGCACTCACGTTACCCAGATATCCTAACCTACCAAATCTACGGACCCGCTCCAAATGTCATTAAAGTGATATGGGTGAGGAAATGAACGTGTTTTATTACCGAAATAAGGTTCAGATTGTAAAAAAACATTAATATTCCTTTAAAGCTCCTCACACAGAACTGACTCTTGTGAGCTTCAGGCCTTGTTCTAATGAAGTTTCCTCATCAAAAACAGACCTGGAGCTGTGTTTTATTCCATTCACACGTTTAACACTCAAACCCTGCATATTCAAGCTGAGTTCTCTCAAGAAGAAAACACTGTTCCACCTTGTGATGTCATGTGGTAATACAGGAAGTGCTCCACTGTGTTTTTAGGCTACGTTTATATGATGACGGTCTGAACAGAAGACGCAAAAGTGGCGTCGCTTCTTCCCTTTTTATTCCGCGTTTAGACGAGCGTTTTCAGGAGGAAATCTGCGTGCATACGGTGACGCAAAAGTGTGTGGAATTGGATTGGGTATGCATGCCAGCCGGCTAGATGGCGCTGTGATACATTATCACAATGTCCGTGCGCATGAGTAGAATCTTCCTTAATTTATTTACTTCACTTTTTAATTTAATTTTAATTTATTTCACTTAATTTACTTTTATAAATATAAATATCCAGAAATGGTGACGTAAACGCGTACGCGACGTCAGCAGATTTGACCAGAGTTTTGCGTCTTGGGCAGTGTAGACGAAAACGCTACGGCGGAGCGTATTCAAGTTTTCCACTTTGGAGGGCGGTTTCAGTTTTTTGTATTTTTAAGCCCCCAAAACGCCGTCACCGTCTAAACGAAAGGCACTTCCGATAAAATATTTTGTCGTTTTTACCCGTAAGTGTTCTCGTGTAAACAGGCACTTTTAAACTGCATAACCTTCGCTTGAATCATTATGAATTATCAATCTCTACTGAAGTAAAGGTGAAAGGAGCAGGTAACTTGATGACATCACAAGGTGGAGTAGAGCATTTTGAGCTTTGGAGATGTAGACGGAATAATAATAAAGTGTTACTCAAACGTGTGAATGAAACAAAACACAACTCCAGGTGTGTTTTTGAGGAGGTAACAACATTCTAACATGACTTAAAGCTCACAAGAGTCAGTTTGTGTAATATAGGACCTTTAATCTTCCAAAGTGTGGCATGAAACCGATCTATCTCCATAGAATCCAGAAGGTTACGAGGTGTGGCTTTAATTATTGCTCCACTTTAACAGCTCAAAATAAAACAGGCCTTTTGTCATCAGTGATTTCTAATAACACGCCCGGGAATTAGTTACATTAGTCGTCGCTTACTCTGGTTGCGATTGAAAGGTGGAACCAGCTGTTGCCACGGTGACGGGACACGCCCACAGTGAGCTCTGACCCTCAGGTTGTAGTCCGAGTCTGAGGCCAGGTCTGAGGTGAGGTCACACTGACACACAGGGGTCAGCCGACAGCGAGCAGCGTCCAGCCACGTCCTGTTTAAGATCAGCCGCTCAAACTCACTGCAAAACACACCTGGGTTAGTCCTGGGTCCATAGTTCAGACCTGGTTTAGGCTTTGTTTTAGTCCTGGTTTAGTTCTGGTTTAGTCCTTGTTTAGTCCAGGGTTAGTCCTGGTTTAGCCCTTTTTTAGTTCGGGTTTAGTCCTGGTTTAGTTCGGGTTTAGACCTGGTTTAGTTCTGGTTTAGTCCTTGTTTAGTCCTGGCTTATTCTTGGTTTAGTCCTTGTTTAGTCGTGGCTCAATCCTTGTTTAGTCCTGGTTTAGTCCTGGTTTAGTCCTGGCTTAGTCCTTGTTTAGTCGTGGCTTAATCCTTGTTTAGTCCTAGTTTATTCTTGGTTTAGTCCTTGTTTAATCCTGATTTAGTCCTGGTTTACTCCTGGCTTAGTCCTTGTTTAGTTGTGGCTTAGTCCTTGTTTAGTCGTGGCTTAATCCTTGTTTAGTCCTGGTTTATTCTTGGTTTAGTCCTTGTTTAGTCCTGGTTTAGTCCTTGTTTAGTCCTGGCTTAGCCCTTGTTTAGTCCTGTCTTAGCCCTTGTTTAGTTCTGGTTTAGTCCTGGGTTAGCCTTTGTTTATTCTTGGTTTAGTCCTTGGTTAGTCCTGGTTTAGTCCTTGTTTAGTCCTGTCTTAGTCCTTTTTTAGTCCTGGGTTAGCCCTTGTTTATTCTTGGTTTAGTCCTTCTTTAGTCCTTGTTTAGTCCTGGCTTAGTCCTGTTTTAGTCGTGGTTTAGGCCTTGTTTAGACCTGGTTTAATCCTGGTTAAGTCCTTGTTTAGGCCTTGTTGAGTCCTTGTTTAGGTCTTGTTTAGGCCTTGTTTAGTCCTGGTTTAGTCTTGGTTTATTCCTGGTTTAGTCCTGGTTTAATCCTGGTTTAGTCCTGGCTTAGTCCTTCTTTAGTCGTGGCTTAATCCTTGTTTAGTCCTGGTTTATTCTTGGTTTAGTCCTTGTTTAGTCCTGTTTTAGTCCTGGCTTAGGCCTTGTTTAGACCTGGTTTAGTCCTGGTTTAATCCTGGTTTAGGCCTTGTTTAGTCCTGGTTTAGGCCTTGTTTAGTCCTGGTTTAGTCCTGGTTTAGGCCTTGTTTAGTCCTGTTTAGGCCTTGTTTAGTCCTGGTTTAGTCCTGGTCACTCACCCCTGGTACTGGACTGAATACTGCACTGTAGTGTTGCACTGGTCCTGCAGGGGGTACCAGCTCAGAGTGTGTCTCAAGTTGATGGACTTCATGGAGAGTCCAGAAGGAGCAGGAAGTGCACACACGTCTACAGGAGAGACGGAGGGACAAAAAGCAGAGAATCAGAGAAAAATAGAGGGAGACTGAGTAAAAACGTGGTTGAAAATAAGCAATTAAAGATTAAACATGCACTGAGCAGACGTTTGATGCATTTTGCATTAAAGATCTGCTCAGTTTGACAAACAAGTGTTCTATGTGAGAAGGTGGCATCCCAAGTATTTCTCCATGAAAGTGTTTTTCTTTTCTCTCTCTTTCTGTGTCTCTCTGTGTTTTTGTCTCTCTCTTACTTACAGACCACACATTCCTCTTACTGTTATTGATTCTGTGGAGGTCCATTCCAGTTGAAACCAATTCAGATTTAAGATTAAGACTTTATCAAAATGCTGCAAACCACGAAACTACCACTGAGGTGTCGTGAATCAATAATAATAACAGGCTACATTTTATTTATTAAGCACCTTTCTGGACACTCAAGGTTGCCTTACAGCAAGTAAAATATACATTATAGGCAGTTAAAAGCAACAGTTAAAATACAAACAGTTGAAAACAAACAGTAAAATATTAAACAGTAATATTTTAAAAGGACAGTAAAACAAACAGTAAAACTTTTAAAACAGTAAAACATTTAAAAGGACAGTGCAGTTATGGTTGGAGTGAAATGGTCAGTCTGAACAGATGAGTTTTGAGTTTGGTTTTGAGTTTGAATCAAACCTCAAT
This sequence comes from Paratrypauchen microcephalus, assembly GCA_036785185.1. Taxonomy (NCBI): domain Eukaryota; kingdom Metazoa; phylum Chordata; class Actinopteri; order Gobiiformes; family Gobiidae; genus Paratrypauchen; species Paratrypauchen microcephalus. Next base: position 2,825,795 of record JAVJIX010000106.1, on the reverse strand, counting down.
GTTCCCCAAAAACACATCTGGAGAAGTGTATGTACTCAGATACCTGCTGCATGTAACAGAGCAGAGAGGCGTTCAACTGCACAAGGTAAGAAACAGCCAGGAAAATATTATTCTGTCATGTGTTTGGACCTTCATAACTTATTTTAGTCTCAATCTGTCCAAGTGCAAAACCTACAGAACCAAGGAATCAAACCCTCAACCAGCTCAGACCACATATCGTAAACTCGCAGATAGGCTTGTCACCATCAATACTATTAAATAAATACGGCTACTCCTTTAAAGCAGACCTATTCTGTAAAATGTCCTAGTGTTGATGTGCAGTTATCCACAGGAGGGGCCCACAGTATGCGACGCTTTGTTGTGATGACGTTTACGTTGACAGATGTAACAGCTATTTTTAGGGGTCAATGGAAAGGTGAACAGGAAATGCACCGAGCTTTGAAACAGAGCTGTAGAAACACTTCTCTGGAGCACTGAGGACGATTTTGACCTGATGTTTTAACAAGCAAACACTGCTACTGTCAGTCTCTACAAGAATTGTCAAAAGTATTCGAAACTTGATACTCATTTGTGCAGGTAGCGATACTAAAAAAAGTCTCATTGACAGGACAGAAATGAACTCTTTCTGAGTAGCTTTAGAATAAGAGCAAGAACAAGTATAAGCGCACATAGACGAGTATACGCCCATGGACCACTATGGAACCTACCTGGACCACTGAGGGACTACACAGATATAAGACCACATGGGAATAGAAAAGAAAGTGCTATCAAAGTTCAAAAGTTCAAAGTCAGCTTTATTGTCAAAAACCATATGTACAGGTTGCACACACAGGATTTAAAATTGCAGCGCCCCCTAGGCCCACAGGGAACATAAAACATCTGATAAACAAGACAATAAACAACATGACTAAAACATCACATATACCCGTAGCAAAAGTACAAGACAATATGAGGTGTGTTTTGTTGTTTTTTCAGTGTGTACTCGCTAAAGTACAAGACAATAAGTAGGCACTTTGTGATACACTTTTGCATGAAAAGCGCTTTATAAATAATGTTTGATTGATTGATTGATTGATTGATAAACACCATGACTAAACCATCACATATACCCATAGAAAAAGAACAGTAAACTTCTATATAATACAAACAGGTAAAACACACAATGTGTAGAGTAATAAAGCTCAAATGGTATCATTTAAGCAGCAGTGTCAGTGTCATTTAAGCGGCAATGTCAGTGTCCTTTAAGCATCAATGTCAGTGTCCTTTAAGCAGCAATGTCAGTGTCCTTTAAGTGTCTTTTAAGCAGTGGTGTCAGTGTCATTTAAGTGTCTTTTAAGCAGCAGTGTCAGTGTCCTTTAAGTGTCTTTTAAGCAGCAGTATCAATGTGCTTTAAGTGTCTTTTAAGCAGCCGTGTCAGCGTCCTTTAAGTGTCTTTTAAGCAGTGGTGTCAGTGTCATTTAAGTGTCTTTTAAGCAGCAGTGTCAGTGTCCTTTAAGTGTCTTTTAAGCAGTGGTGTCAGTGTCATTTAAGTGTCTTTTAAGCAGCAGTGTCAGTGTCCTTTAAGTGTCTTTTAAGCAGCAGTGTCAGTGTCCTTTATGTGTTTTTAAACAGCAGTGTCAGTATGCTTTAAGTATCTTTTAAGCAGCAGTATCAGTGTCCTTTAAGTGTCTTTTAAGCAGCAGTATCAGTGTCCTTTAAGTGTCTTTTAAGCAGTAATGTCAGTGTCATTTAAGTGTCTGTGATTTAATGTTACATGAGTTTGAAATTCTGGTATTGTGGCAACACTAATCTGATATATGAACCGTCCAGACACAAAGCTCCACCCTCCAGAAAAGCCCCAGAAATAGAACCTGAGACCTTCTGGCTGTCTGTGCCAAATACTCTGTGCCAGCTTTAGTCCCAGCCAACGACACCGCAGTCAAGTCAAATATGCAAACAACAACAGACTGAAGTTGAGCTCCTCACCCGTCCACGTGTCAGAAGCAGAGACAGGACCGGCTGGACCTGTCTGCCCACATTTGTCAGATTTGTTTACAGTATTTCTGTGACGCATGAGAAACGAAGGATCTCAGTGTTCACCCATGGTGGACAAAGTGACATTTGTCTCCCCTTGAATTAAAGAGGCGGTATAACACTTCTGTGGGGTATTAACTGCTAACACATAACATACTTAGGTTGTCATGTTGCCTTTTATTGTTTTGAAAAAGTTATACAGTGGTCCCTCGTTTATGGCGGGGGTTAGGTTCCAGAAATAACCCGCAATAAGTGAAATCCGCGAAGAAGGACAACTTTATATTTGACAATTATTCTACATGTTTTAAGGCTGTAAATGCCTCACCACACACATTATACACTTTTCTCAGACTGGTATTTTCTCACATTTCTCTCTCGTTTAAACACGTAGATTTTCAACAAAATGTATTAATAGTGAAGCTTGGGGGGAAGTCCCTCGCTCTATCGTGAACCGCGATGGAGCGAGGGACCACTGTATTCACCGAAAACAACGTATTAACACCAGTGATGTGGAGTCAGGGGAGGCAGGTGAGGCCATGCTTCACCTGTCATCACAAAGAAAAAAAAGCAAAATGAAAAAATAAATGGTTATATTTATCTAATGATTTCTACTGTAAAGTTATTTTCTTTTTAAATTCACCATTTTAATTCTTTTTTTATTCAAAATTGCTGAATTTTCACTTTTACCGCTCAAATCCTGAGAAGAGACGTACGGAGAGGCACCAGCCGTTGGTGCCTCACATGGACTGACTGTGCTGTAGCTCAGCAGTGACAGATTCTGTGCTAAAGCGGCGGTGAAAAGGCGCCGGGTTAAAGCGGCGGTGAAAAGGCGCCGGGTTAAAGTGGGGGTGAAAAGGCACCCGGTTAAAGTGGGGGTGAAAAGGCGCCGGGTTAAAGCGGCGGTGAAAAGGCGCCGGGTTAAAGCGGCGGTGAAAAGGCGCCCAGTTAAAGTGGGGGTGAAAAGGCGCCGGGTTAAAGCGGCGGTGAAACGGCGCCGGGTTAAAGCGGCAGTGAAAAGGCGCCGGGTTAAAGTGGGGGTGAAAAGTCGCCGGGTTAAAGCGGCGGTGAAAAGGCTCCGGGTTAAAGCGGCGGTGAAAAGGCGCCTGGTGAGGCTTGTAGTTACCTGGCCTCATGGTAGAGGCGCTCGTGAGCCCAGGGATTCTTCTGCAACTCCTGGAGCAGCAGATTAAAATAAGTGACACAAGATACAATTTAGAGTTAGCAAGTCAAGTTTAGCAATCTGTTCACTTTTTTCTTCTTGTCTGGCCCGACTTTTTAAATGGAGGAAGATTTCATATTAAAGCTCGAGCAGTTTTCTAAACTGGACTTTTGGTCGAAGCAGGAGGTTATAATTAAAGGAAGACCAACGCCGGAGCTAAAGGGTTTGCTCCAGACTACGGGACGAAACACTCGCTCTTTTCAAACAGCGTGGTAAGAAATCGTCTTTTCTGCTTTTCCTTTTTTTCTCAACCTGCTGTGACGATGTCTGGACTCAGATGGATATTGTGACCTGAAAATTTTGCAAAGAAGCCTTGTTAAACATGAGCGGTCCAACACTCGCATTCAGAGCCAGATCGCGCTAAAAACGTCGCTATTTTAATTTATGACGCTACTTGTGCGCTCTGGAAAATGCACTGAACAATAATAATGAATTAATTTTCAGCTTCACATAAAAAACATTTCGAGCTCCAGTCACTTACAGGGAGAGAAACTGGCCCTGGTTCACATATTTGTAAATCTGATGGACGGTCAATAAAATACTCAAATATACATGGAGGACATCTAAAACCTCTTCAGGCTTTGTTTGTTTTTGTGCATCTTTCAGAGTTTAGTGCTTCGCTCTTTGATTCTGCACACATACGCCAAGTTTTTCCGTCCCCTGTGATACTTTTCTTTTTCTTTTTGTGATACGGATGGACCGCGCATGTCCCCGACTGGCATTGGTCCATCAAAAGCGTATACACGTGTGATATTTGTTATCTACGTGAGTTTAGGTTAAAGGGCATGACCTGTTTTCTCATTTCTGTTATAATGTTGTTTCCACATTACAGACCTGGAGTCAATAAAGACTAATCTTCTATTTAGGCTGAGTTCTTCTCAAAGACAAAAAAAATAAAAAAACAAAAAACACTGTTCCACCTCCATACACCTTCACTTGAAACGGGTAAAAACGTAGCTGTTAACTTCAAAACTACCTCTTCATGACATCACAAGGTGGAACAGAGTATTTTGCGCTTTGGAAATGTAGACAGACTAATAATACACAACTCCAGGTCTGCTTTTTGAGGAGGTAACAACATTGACACACGGCTTAGAGCTCACAAGAGTCAGGTTTGTGTAATATAAGACTTTCACGGTTAGGTTAAAGCACACTTTACTGTCGCTTTAGGGAAAGTCATTGTTGTCAGATTCCTGGGCTGTCAACAGCACAATGTGATGGGAGTGATCAGATTTCTCCTGATCTGTCACATCTGCGCTTGTGATAAAGTTAAAACAGTAAAAAGACAAGCTTGGTAACCATATCTAAGGGTTGGGTTATCTAATTTCTCCAGTTATCTGATTTTTCTAGCCACTTAAATGAACCCACAGCTGCTAGACCGTGCAGTGCATCAAGTTGTAAATGTGTAGGGTGATTGGTATTGGCAATAGATGCAGACAATACACTATCGGGCTGACTGATGTGAGCATTAAAGGTCCCATGGCATGAAATTTTCACTTTCTGAGGTTTTTGAATGTTAATGTGAGCTCCCCTACCCTGTTTAGCCCCCCCCATGGTTAAAAGTTGTGAAATGTCTAAACTGAGCATTTGCGATCCTTTTCTGCGTTACAAAAAATTGGCGCTCAAACGGGCGAGTTTGAACAAGGCACCTGATTGACGTCAGATCGAAAAAAGAAATGCAAATGCAGTTCCACCCCCGTCTGTCTGTACTCAGCGTCTCTGTAAATCACGCCCAGAGAGTTTGGACTGCGAATGCGCTAGGCAATGCGAAATGCGTTTTTTTATTTGCCTGGAGGCACGTCCGAGTGTTTCTAGGCTCGGAAGTCCTTTATCTGAGCCTCTGGACCTTTGAACAGCAGTGGTTTAATTTTATTTTCTGTGGAAATGTGTTTATTTTTCAATGGAACGCTTCAAATCTCTCCCCCGTGCAAAAACAAGGAAATGGATCAGCTGTCGGCTCTGAGCTCTGAGCGGAGAGTTTGGCCACGCCCCCTACCCTCTACTATTGGCCATCTGTTTTCTCCTCATTTGCATTCAAGCAACAACGACCAGAATAAAGAGTTTGAGAGAGATATTTATGACTCTTTCTCATCTTATCTCTGTTTCTCATGCACTGAGTGTTGATTTTGAAGAAGGATTCATTTACAGTATTAGGGAACCATTAAGGAGCCATATAAAAGCATCAAGAAGTACCATGTCATGGGATCTTTAATAAATAGGAATGACTCCTGTTTTTTGTCTACAGTCTGTTCAGTTTTGTTTTGTCTTATTCAAAACAGATGAAAATGTCCTTCAGCATCAACTTCCTCAACATGAACATAAACTTATAATTAGAGCCATTAAAATAGTTCGTTAGATTCTAGTGTAAAATACCTGCAGGCCTCAGGATGTGACTGTTCTGGACACCTGCTTGTCTTCATTGGAACTTTCCACAGTATGGCATTAAATATAAGGTTTTGATATCTGTGGAAAGGTGTGACCCCGCTCATAGTAAGAGTGCAGGTTTGTCAAGGCGTTTCCGTGTAATGTCACTGTAGTCATTTTCATCCCTCGAGAAGGAATGAATGAAATGTACTGTATATGATACAGGCAAAGTGGGAAATTACAGAAACTCTTTGAACACCTGAGGGCCTGCTGAGGGTAAGGAATGCTGCCTTCAGATCTGGAGACGCGGTGGGGCTAAGGACAGCGAGGGCAAACCTGTCACGTGGCATCAGAGAGGCTAAGAGACAATACTCTAGATAAGATAGCACAACACTTCCATGACAGCAGAGACACGCGGCGTCTGTGGCAGGGGATACAAACCATAACGGACTACAAGCCAACGCAACAGACTGCAGACAGCTCCCTGCCGAACGAGCTGAATAAGTTTTTCGCTCGCTTTGAGGCACACAACAGCACCCCGGCACAGAAGACTCCACTCCCTCCCGGTGACCAGGTGCTGACACTGTCCCTGGACAGTGTGAGGAGATCAGCAGCATCAACACACGCAAAGCTCTGGGACCAGACAACATCCCGGGTCGTGTAATGAGAGAATGTGCTGCGGAACTCACAGAGGTCTTTACAGACATCTTAAACACATCTCTGAGCCAGGCTGCCTCACAACCTCCCCCATCATCCCAAGTCGTCTCCATCCTTATCCATCCTTAATGACTACCGTCGGGTTGCACTCACTCCAATCCTCATGAAGAGCTTTGAACGGTTCGTCATGCAACACATCAAGACATCTCTCCCCTCCACCATGGACCCATTTCAATTTCGGTCTAACCGCTCGACTGATGATGCAATCTCAACAGCCCTCCAGTCACCCCTCATACACCCGGACACCAGAGACTCATATGTTATAATTCTGTTCATTGACTTCAGTTCAGCATTCAGTACAATCGTCCCCCAGCAACTCATACTCAGACTAGACAGGCTGGGGATCAACACCTCCATGTGCAGCTGGCAGCTGGATTTCCTGACAGGAAGACCGCAGGCGGTATGGGTCGGCAGCAACACCTCCAGCACTGTCACACTGAACACAGGGGCTCTCCAAGGACGTGTGCTGAGCCCCCTCCTCTTCACACTGCTGACCCACGACTGCACACCGTCACACAGCTCCAACCTCTTCATCGAGTTTGATCCACGACTGCACACCGTCACACAGCTCCAACATCTTCATCAAGTTTGCGGACGATACGACTGTGTTGGATCACATCAGCAACGACGATGAGACACACTATAGGAGCGAGGTGAGCCGCCCGGTCAAATGGTGCAGCAACAACAACCTCTCCCTGAACGTGGAGAAGACAAAAGAGATTGTTGTTTGCTTCAGGAGAGCACACACACAGCACGCCCCCCTCACCATCACCGGGGCTGCTGTGGAGAGAGTGAGCAGCACAAAGTTCCTGGGTGTGCACATCTCAGAGGACCTCTCCTGGTCAAAGAACACTGCATCACTGGGCAGTAAAGCCCAACAGCGACTCTACTTCCTCCACAAGCTGAAGAGAGCCAGAGCCCCAGCTCCCATCATGAGCACCTTCTACAGAGGCACCATAGAGAGCATCCTCACCAACTGCATCACTGTGTGGTATAGCACCTGCACCGTGTCCTGCTGGAAAAAAGCTACAGTGAGTAGTGAGAGCAGCTGAGAGAATCGTGGGCGTCTCTCTCCCCTCCCTGCAGGACATCTACTGCACCCACCTCACCTGCAAAGCCCTCTGGGTGATCACACCCACCCATCCAACTGCCTCTTCAGTCTGCAGCCATCAGGAAGGAGACTGAGGAGCCTCAGGGCCAAGACCAGCAGACTGAAAGACAGCTTCATCCACCAAGCTGTCAGGATGCTGAACTCTTTCCCTGCTCTGGAGGGTGTATCACCTGCTCTGGGTAATCATACAGTGTAGAATGTAAAAATCTTCAGGTCGTCTGAGGTGGCGTCTGAGTCAAAAGTCTGTGGTTGTGTTCAGAGGAATGAGTCCCGCCCATAAGACTGTTTTAATATGAGCTCATGAGTAATTGAGTGATTAATGACATAAAGATGTGGCCTGTCCTCACATTCACATACTTCTCTATACTTTCACTCTTACTACATGAATAATATTTTTTTTACAGTTTAGTAGTACACTTAATATAAATAAATAAACAAAAATATCGATTTTTTTTTTCAGTGGGGTAAACTCGGACAGTCGACTGAAGAAAATCTTGTTGGACTAAAGACTCTTGACCAGTGTTGTAAAGTGTTGACCAGTTAGTTGACTAAATGGGGTGTGGCAAAAAGAGCAAAACAACCGGGATGTGGCCCAAATCTGCCCCAGTGTATTTGACCTAAAGTGTGCGTCTGCTCTCTCAGGACTCCACCTGCACAGTCACTCATGCAAAAACTACTATACAAACAGACGTGTACTGGGACACTGTGGTTCTGTAGGCGGATTAACTCCCTAATCATCAGCAGACTCACACCTACAGTCGTCACTCTGCTTTTGTCCCATGCAAATCTTGCTAATCTACACAAAATTTAAAAAACATCCATCAGTTCATTACAAAACAAACAATAAATGCATGCTCTCATTGTAGTATATTGATATTGTTGTGCTAAAAAGTTATAGACTGTGACTTATAGACTCTACTTTTCTATTTAAATCTGATTGTACGTATATATTTTATTATCATTATCTTATGTATATAATTGTGTCTCATCTGACACAGGTCTGTTGCTCTTTGGTTGCTTTTCCATCTATTTTTTTTATTTTACCCTCTGTTATATATTATATATTTTATATTTGATGAGTGAGCTACCGTACTTAAAGGTCCCATGGCATGAAATTTTCACTTTCTGAGGTTTTTGAACGTTAATGTGAGCTCCCCTACCCTGTTTAGCCCCCCCCCCCATGGTTAAAAGTTGTGAAATGTCTAAACTGAGCATTTGCGATCCTTTTCTGCTTTACAAAAAATCGGAGCTCAAACGGGCGAGTTTGAACAAGGCACCTTATTGACGTCAGATCAAAAAAAGAAATGCAAATGCAGTTCCACCCCCGTCTGTCTGTACTCAGCGTCTCTGTAAATCACGCCCAGAGAGTTTGGACTGCGAATGCGCTAGGCAATGCGAAATGCGTTTTTTTATTTGCCTGGAGGCACGTCCGAGTGTTTCTAGGCTCGGAAGTCCTTTATCTGAGCCTCTGGACCTTTGAACAGCAGTGGTTTAATTTTATTTATGTGGAAATGTGTTTATTTTTCAATTGAACGCTTCAAATCCCTCCCCCCGTGCAAAAACACGGAAATGGATCAGCTGAGGGCTCAGAGCGAGAGCGGAGCGTTTGGCCACGCCCCCACCCTCTACTATAGGCCAGCTCTTTTCTCCTCATTTGCATTCAAGCAACAACGCCCATTATGACAGAAAAATTACTCTTTCTCATCTTATCTCTGTTTCTCATGCACTGAGTGATTTTGAAGAAGGATTCATTTACAGTATTAGGGAACCATTAAGGAGCCATATAAAAGCATCAAGAAGTACCATGTCATGGGACCTTTAAAACAATTTCCCTTGTGGATCAATAAAGTCTAAGTTTAATAAAATCCGTTTGTGGTTTATCTTTTGAAAACACCAAATTTTGTACATTATTTAAAATTTTTTTTCCTTACAATTACAAAAACTTCACATTTTGTTTCATGCGGATAGGTCCAGTATTTACAGAGATATGAACCATAAACCAGGTCACAACCAGTACTGAAACCTACCATTTATTTTATTTTATTCATTTTATTTTATTTTATTTTATTTTATTTTATTTTATTTTATTTTATTTTATTTTATTTTATTCAGTTCTATTTTATTTTATTTATTTTTATTATTTATTTATTTATTTATTTATTTATTTATTTATTTATTTATTTATTTATTGTTAGCCCTATTTGGTACTATAATAACAATGTTGGAGTATTTTAATCACATCCTACACTGCCCTGACACTGTGCTGGAGTAATTTATATATATATATATATATATATATATATATATATATATTAAATTGCTTTAAAAAATTGTTAATTTTGTTTATTTATGTAACCTACATTTATAAAAATCCATATAGTGTATTAGATAATTACATTTAAAAAAACAAAAAACAAAACATAGGCATAAAAAAAGTGTATAGTTTTGTGGCTATTTTTGTCAAAATATACTTATAAAATAAAATAAATATATATAACAATAATAATAATAATAATAATAATAATAATAATAATAATAATAATAATAATAAAATATATAACGTCTTACACTATTGTCTGATGTATGTTATAATGCTGTTTCCTCATCACAAACACACCTGGAGTTGTTACATATTTAGGCTGAGTTTCACCTTGTGATGTCATGTGGTAATCCGGGAAGCGCTCCACTGTGTTTTTAAACTCCACACACCTTCATTAGAATCATTTGGATCATTTCAGGTCTGGAAATGCCCGTCGCTACTGAACCAAAGATAAAAGGAGCTGCAAAAGGAGAAATATCTTTTTTTTAATTATTTGTTTCATTGCCATCTCTTATAAATTTGTTTTAATAGACATAATATTTGAAATAATAATTATTATTCATGGAACATGTGTCCCACAACATGCACCAACCCTGTTACCAGAATATGTTTAGTCTGGTAGAAGAAGAAGAAAGCAGAACCACATGATCCCCTGGACTCAACATCATCAAACAGTTTTCCAAAAGAATAGAGAGAGCAAAGGTTTGTCTTCTCTTCTATTTTTCATATTTTTATAACATTGTTAGCCTTGATTGAATGTCTCACTCTGCCTCATGCAACCCTGTTATGCAAATGATGCAAAAGACAATTATTTTTTTTCCTTTACTTATTTGCATAAATAAGTTTTTCCTCTTGATTAGCAGTAACAGCTAAACAGCTTCTACTCCTGAGATAAACCTGCAACCCTGTTACTGTGATTAGAGTAAATAAATAAACCAAATAAATCATGTAATAAAAATCGTACCATTGATCCGTAAGCTGAGTTAATCAAGCTTTTGATAGTTTATTACCTATTATTGATGAATATTTAGCAGAAAATCAGAAAAGTGAATTTTTCAAGAATTTTAAAGACAAAATGTCCTCCAATTCTGGAATGACCCTGTAAACATTAGTATTATGTTGTTTTAAAATGAATTTGTTCTTGTTTCTTTGCATTGTTTGAGGTCTGAAAACATGTATCTTTTTTGTTATTTTCTGCAAATAAATGCTCTGAACGGTAATATTTTTATTTGGAATTTGGGGGAAATTATCAGTATCAGTAGTTTATAGACTCAAACAAAAATGTTCCTTTTGCCCAAACACATACTTATAACTCGTAAAATCAGAAAAACTGATTATTTTGCAGTGGTTTCTTATTTTTTTCCATCTCCGGTATGTACCTAAATTTTAGGTACATACCTGAATCAGAGGCTGGTTTACAGTGTATGAGCCCTTCTACACTCCAACAGTATGGACACAGATCAGTGAACTCACCCTCACACAGCCCCAGCAGAAACATCAGGACGAGTGCACATAGGGCCATGTCAACCGCCACCTCCGGTCATCCCCGCCTGTCATCCCGCGTCATCTCAGGTCAACAGCACGTTCAGTCCAGACTATTCCAATTCCAAAAAACAGCACGCAAAAGTCCTGTAAACAGCTCTCTGGCTCTCCGTGAAACTCGTCTAAAGTGTCTCAGCTCATGGGTTTAAGGTGGAAAGAGCGCAGGAGGCAGTTTTTAAGGCGGAATGTGGAGCAGGTTGGGGTTGAGGAGGTTTTGTACATTCTGTCAACTGCAGCGGGACTGGCGGAACCGGTGCTACTGGCTCTAATAGCATTGAGCGGCTCAGTTCAAACATGATAGAGCTTTACAAGTGACTCACAACACAGACGTATTTATTAGTGTCACTATTATATTTGTTTAGTCATGGTTATGTCATATTGCTGATGAAATACAACTATTTTAAAGGGCCCACGCTGTTTTCTGATCTGTTATAATGCTGTTGCCTCATGACAAACATACCTGGAGTTGTGCTGGATAATTTCAGCCCTGGAGTTGCAAATCCCTACTGAACCGAAGGTAAAAGGAGCTGTTAACTTGAAAACTACCACTATATGACATCACAAGGTGGAGCAGAGCATTTTCAGCTTTGGAGATGTAAACAGAGAATGGCCAAACATGTGTGAATGAAACAAAATACAACTCCAGGTACATTTTTGAGAAAGTAATGACAGCAGTAATGAAGTGGCGGCACGGTGGCTCAGTGGCTAGCGCTCATGCTTCACAGCTAGAAGGTTCCGGGTTCGATCCCCTTTCTGTGTGGAGTTTGCATGTTTTCCCTGTGTCTGGATGGGTTTCCTCCGGGTACTCCAGTTTCCCCCATCAACCCAAAACATGCTCCAGGTAAAATCCTCCAGCTTAGGTCCTGACCAAGCCGAGCAATAAGATCATGGAGATGGGTCCCCGGGCGCCTGAAAGACGAGCTGCCCACTGCTCCTGAAGGATGGGTCAAATGCAGAGAAATAATTTCCCATGGCTCACAAGATTAATAATGTAAGTGTTGTCCCGAACAACTTTGTCCATCCATTTTCTTCCCCTTACCCGGGGCCGGGTCGCGGGGGCAACAGTCTAAGCAGGGACACCAAGACCTCCTTCACCCCGGACATTTCCTCCAGCTCCTCCGGGGGGGACCCCAAGGCATTCCCAGGCCAGCCGGGAGACATAGTCCCTCCAGCGCGTCCTGGGTCTTCTCTGGGGCCTCCTCCTGGTGGGACATGCCCGGACCACCTCCCGAGGGAGGCATCCAGGAGGCATCCAGAACAGATGCCCGAGCCACCTCAGCTGCTCCTCTCGATGTGGAGAAGCAGCGGCTCTACTCCGAGCTCCTCCCGTGTGACTGAGCTCCTCACCCTATCTCTAAGGGAGCGCCCAGCCACTCTGTGGAGGAAACTCATTTCGGCCGCTTGTATCCGCGATCTCGTCGTTTTTGGTCATTACCCTGAGCTCATGACCATAGGTGAGCTCATGACCATGAGGGGAGGATGGAGCGTGAGATTGACAGGCGGATCGGTGCAGGGTCGGCAGTGATGCGGTCGCTGTACCGGACCGTTGTGGTTTACCAGTCAATCTACGCAGATTGACTGGTAAACCACAACGGTCCGGTACAGCGACCGCATCACTGCCGACCCTGCACCGATCCGCCTGTCAATCTCACACTCCATCCTCCCCTCATTCGTGAACAAGACCCCGAGATACTTGAACTCCTCCACTTGAGGCAAGGACTCCCCACCCACCCGGAGAGGGCAAACCAACTTTTTCCGGTCGAGAACCATGGCCTCGGATTTGGAGGAGCTGATCCTCATCCCAGCCGCTTCACACTCGGCTGCAAACCACCCCAGTGCACATTGGAGGTCCCGGTTCGATGAAGCCATCAGGACAACATCATCTGCAAACAGCAGAGATGAGATCCTGTGGTTTCCAAACCGGATCCCCTCCAGCCCCTGACTGCGCCTAGAAATTCTGTCCATAAATATAATGAACAGAACCGGTGACAAAGGGCAGCCCTGGCGGAGTCCAACATGCACCGGGAACAGGTCCGACTTACTACCAGCAATGTGAACACAGCTCCTTCTCCGGACTTTGTCCAAAGTGAGTATAATATACTGTGTAAATAAAGTGTGTGTACATACAAATGTAACCAAAATTATACTTTTCTCCAAACTTTGTGCCCTAATTATTGTTACTCTGTTGATTATTATTTGAACAATAACAATTTGAGAATAAGTTGAAGACTTTTCTTTCAAAATGCCAGAGGATGTTTCCATTTCACTTGAACATTCTGCTCTTGGCATTTACATGAACATATTTACTCTACTGTAATTACACCAGATCATTCTCAGTTCTTTCATACCATTAGCCAGATTTCAAAATGTTTTCATTTAATGCACTAAAAGAGACTTAACCAGAATGGTTGGTTTGACCATTTCTAACATAGTTATGGTGATTAGGCATCCACTGATTTATCTGTCTGTCTCTTGGCTAAACACACGGTCCCATCAGCTCTCCAAGTCACTCCTGTGCGGTGTACGGGTCGGCCGGCCTGCCTCCATCACTCATCCTCCACTCCTCTACCCTCTCATCCACTCATCCTCCACTCCTCTGCTCATCCTCCACTCCTCTGCCCTCTCCTCCACTCCTCTGCCCTCTCCTCCACTCCTCTGCCCTGTCCTCCACTCATCCTCCTCTCCTCTGCCCTCTCCTCCACTCATCCTCCACTCCTCTGCCCTCTCCTCCACTCATCCTCCACTCCTCTGCCCTCTCCTCCACTCCTCTGCCCTCTCCTCTGCTCATCCTCCACTCCTCTGCCCTCTCCTCCACTCATCCTCCACTCCTCTGCCCTCTCCTCCACTCATCCTCCACTCCTCTGCCCTTTCCTCTGCTCATCCTCTACTCCTCTGCTCATCCTCCACTCCTCTGCCCTCTCCTCCACTCATCCTCCACTCCTCTGCCCTCTCCTCCACTCCTCCTCCACTCCTCCACTCATCCTCCACTCCTCTGCCCTCTCCTCCACTCATCCTCCACTCCTCTCACTTTAATTCTGGTACACAGGGTACTGACATTACTACTACTAAAGCTTACTACTACTACTGTTACTACTACTGCCACTATGAGTACTACTACTGCCACTATGAGTACTACTACTGCCACTATGAGTACTACTACTGCCACTATGAGTACTACTACTGCCACTATGAGTACTAGTACTGCCACTATGAGTACTAGTACCCGGCAGTAGTCGGAGCTGTAATCCCCAGTGACAGTGAGAGTCGTGCTGAGCAGTAAAAGTACTCACATCTGAGTTCAGAGTTATAAACAGGCTCGCCAAAACAGGAAGTGAAACACAGAACATGTCCTAATATGGACAGTTTCAGCTGCAGTACGGCAGGTGACCTCCACAGAGGATGGAACATCTCCACCACGTTCTCAGTATGACTGCTGCTGTTGAGGAGCTCTTTGAAATAGTTTTGTTCCTGGTGTGGTGCATACACTACCAGTCTAATCTAGGTTAGACCTGGTTTAGACCTGGTTTAGACCTGGTTTAGACCTGGTTTAGACTTGGTTTAGACCTGGTTTAGACCTGGTTTAGACCTGGTTTAGATGTGGGTTAATTTGGGTCTTGGTTTCAGTATCGAGAGAGCCGTACACAGGACAGAGCTGCTGTTGTAAACGATGCATTAGTTTTATTGATTTATGATGAGCCATGTTAATGTTTGAGCGCGCTCAGTCCAAAGTCCAGTCTGTCCCTCCACATTCAGAGCCATCTGACCCAAAGCACTGTCTTTTCTATTTTCACCCATTTTAATTTTAACGGTTCAGTCCTATAAATAAGTGTCAGGTGTGTGAAGAATGGTTTTCCAGACACAACAACGGCAGTTTCATAAACACTCAGATTGTAAGATTAAAGTATATTCATCTAATCTTTCATTTACACATAAACATAAACCTAACCCTGGAAATGAAGGAGAAGTGTCTTGCCTGACAACACAACAACAGTATCATCGTTACGGTGCTGCTAACATTATTTTTGGATGCCAACAATGTTATGTAGAATGGGAAGAGGGGTTATCTCACTGCTAAAAGATCCATTCATTGAGTCATTATTTTTTGTGTGCATACAATCATAGGACAAACCAATAAATAGCAGATACCAGTTACACATTTGGCCCAGTTTCTCCTCAGTGTAATGTATTGTCACTAAAGAGAGAGAGACCAAGGCGTGTCCTCATCATGTCCATCTCCACTTTATGGTTTTATTGCGGCTAAAGTCCTCTGTTTCCCGCTTCACTCCCACATTCAGCTGAGCTCCTCTGACTGACCTGAGCTCCTCTCCTGCTTTTGCTTTTCTTTGAATTTATCGTAATTCTTCAGTAAAGATGTCGACGGCGATGGAAGCCATAGGCTTCGTCATGTGCCTGATCAGCTGGCTCCTCACCGGGGCGGCTCTGACTAACGATTACTGGAAGATCTCCTCGGTGTCTGGCAGCGTGATCATCTCCCAGAGGCAGTTTGAGAACCTGTGGCACGCCTGCGCCGAGAACAGCGCCGGCATCGCCGAGTGCCGCGACTTTGAGTCCCTCCTTGGACTGCCTGGTGAGTCTCAGCTCATTTGAGATTTAGGGTTCAAGAGCCGTTGTTTCAGGCTTTTGAACCCTGGTGTGGAAAAACTGTTGATGAGGCCATAGGCTCTGCTGCTGAGGTGGAGACGGGGTGGTGGAGGCCTCTACTGGGCTCTAACGAACCAAACAACGACGATCAGTGCAGTCCTGTAGTCTAAACTAAAGTCTAAACTTTTGTGATGCCAACTTGATGCTTTGTGAACCATAGTTCCACTTTTTATAATACCCCAAAAATGAAATGAATCCAAAGTGCAGTTCAAAACTCTTTACTGAGTCCTCACTTTAATGAGGAAATACGAAGACAAAGACAAAAAAGGGGAATTTACGGAGAACGACTAAAAACTGTTTGGCTCCACTCTACATTCTCATGGTGCACCTACAGAGGTCTTCAGTGTGCAGTCATAGACCAAAAATAAAGCAAAATATGCGTTTACTTGGGCAAAAATGTTAAACATTAACAATAATTAGTTGAAAGAAAAACATAAATAGATTGAGTTATTTAGAAACCAAATAATCACCAAATAATCATAAACATAAAGGAATTGGTGCTTCAGTAAAACAATGCATTTAGGCAAAAACACCACAGTGGATAAATTGTGACAGCTCACATTATTATTGTGACACTTTTGCCATGTAACAATGATTTGGACTCTTGTGTACACATTCATAAACTGTTTAAACAATGGTCGGGCTATTGATTACCAAAAGAGGTAGTGAAGGTTTAAGAGATTAATATTGTTATCCTTCTTAGTTAATATCACAATACTGAATGTACCTGTCCCCTCACCTCCATATTTCAGTAAAGTATTTGTTTAGAAGATGTTTGATAGGGCTGAGTGTGATTTTGGTACAAACATGACATACATTTTTATATAGTAACCTACATTTTTTTAATAATAGACATTATTTTGTTCTTCTTATTTAATTTAGATTGACTGTGACTACAGACATTTTGTCAGAGATATTTTTAACTATGTTTTATTCTTGTTTGTGGCCTTCTTTAGGTGACATTAGAAGATTAAATGTAACTGACCACTTGTCCATTTGAAACCTCACTGTACTGTGTAATAAACTACAAGCGGCAATTCAGATTCAGATGACTTTTTAATGATATCAGTGTCTCACTAATTGCATTGTTTTAACTGGAGGATGTCTATAGGCAATAGAAACTATAGAAACAGGAAATTAAGTCAGAGTGAAGTCATGGGGAACTCCGTGTCCTGTCCGGCTCAAAGTCCACCACTGTGTACACGGACCAAAGAGTGGCACTATCAGAGTGGGCGGCCATTTTGGCTCAGCTTAACAAAGAATCCTACTTTTGTTCTTATTTATCAACTTTAAGTGTATAAGATCCTTTTTAAGGTTTATAAGTTTAGTTTAGTTTCACTCTAATGGCAGCTTCCTCAAAAAGTGACCCTTTAATACCCACTTGTGTAAGTTCTGCTTGGCTTTTGTGTCGGTTTGGAGGATTACTGATTCTTGGTTTACATAAAGGAACGACTGAGAAATACATGATTCAGTTGGGACAATTAACTGATCCTTTAATTTGAGTTCAAGTCAGGTTTTAGTTTCCTTTGCTTGCTCAGATCTTGCTTTAACATTAGTCTCGGGCTTTATTATTCCGTTATATGTGTAGTCTCTGTATTCAGCTGTGGTTTCTCACCTGTGGCTGCTTGGGTTTTCCCCCCGCAGGTGGGATGTTATGGGAAAACCCCAAAAAAGACAAACACTCTGCTAGTGTGAATACTATTTATTACAAAAACAGAGTATAAGCCAGTTACAGACACCCTGAACACCCTGAATTTTGGATTTGCCCACATATTTACAGCTTTCTATAGGACACCCCACCATAGTCTGACTACTTCTATATGTCTGAGATACAGACTTAAACATTTCCAGATGTTGTATGTTCTTAGAATGAGGGGTCTCTCGGGCCACCATGACAGATTAGAATGCAGAGGCCCCCCCATAACTCACTTGTATGGTGAGTTATGGGGGGGCTGTATGGTTCTGAAAATGGTAGAGCAGATACTACACAGTATTTTAGAAGTCGTTTGATTGCATTGTTTTGTCCATGTGTATGATTTTAAAAATAGACATGGTTTTGTACTTGCTCGTGCTGGTGGTGGTTTGTTAGGCTTTCAGATGGATGCCTTACCTCAGCTTTAAGCGTCTTTATGTTCTCATTTAAACCCTAAGACACATACCATTTAAAGGGATATGCCACCCCCAGGTCAAATTTGGGCATCTCCCCACAGTCCAGAGACTAAAATAAGTGGTGGAAAGCGTTTTCCTGGTCACCCAGCCATTGTCCGAGTCTGTCAGCACTGACCGCCGCGGTATCTGCAGCTACCCCGCGTTAGACTGGAGTCTAACGGCGCCAGAGAAAGATTTCGGCCAAAAGGAATTAATTTGCTCGATGCGTTTCCCAATTACTTTCTGTGTAGTGCGCATTCATATCGAATGCAAATAAATGTACAAATCAACAAGGAGAGCTTGCCTTGGTCATTTTGGGTGGGAACTATTTTTCAGTGCGGAAAAACATAGCCGAAGCACACAGCACCACTTATTTTAGTCTCTGGACTGTGGGGAGATGCCCAAATTTGACCTGGGGGTGGCATATCCCTTTAAGGCTGTAAATGCCTCACGACACACATTATACACTTTTCTCAGACTGGTATTAACATTTTCTCACATTTCTCTCTAGTTTAAACACTCAAACTTTCGTAGATTTTCAACAAAATGTATTAATAGTGACGCGTGGGAAGGGGAGTGTGCGCGCGGACACGTGCACCCGCTCATTGTTGTCAAATCCATAGAGCAACATGACCGGCGTCCCACCCGGGGCTGCGAGACCGAGACCGTGGCAGTGTCCGGACCATGCCTCCCTCTCGAGATGCGTCCAGCGACGCAGTCCGAGCCACGAAGCGAAAAAACACAAGGGCCACACGAAACAAGGCAAAGAGCCACATGCGGTGGTTTAATCCTGGTTTAAACCTGGTCTAGTCCTGGTTTAGTCCAGGTTTAGACCTGGTCTAGTCCTGGTTTAGTTCACGTTTAGTCCTGGTCTAGTCCTGGTCTAGTCTCGGTCTGGTCCCGGTCTGGTCCCGGTCTGGTCCCGATCTGGTCCCAGTCTGGTCCTCATGTCTTAGTCCCGGTCTGGACTTCCTACAGATCCAGTGACTCATGTCTCGGCTCCTCGTGCATCCAGCGGGACTCCCGGAGCCCCCCCCGAGTCCCCCCTCTATAACATCTATATAAATGTGTCAAACTGAACACATTCTGTACTGTACAGGAGACACTGAGGAGAAGCCAATCAGGACGCACAACACAATGTTGATACACTATTTTTTTAAAAACTGCGAAACAGCGAGGCCGCGAAAAGTGAACTGCGATAGAGCGAGGGACCGCTGTATACCTATTCTGGTTGGCAGTCAAAAATTAAACTGTGTGTACATAACATTTAAGGAAGAATTTTTGCAAATAAAAGTTTGTAGTTAATCTTTTTGTGTTTTTTTTCTTTTAGTGTGTATATGTGGGTAGGATTTGTGGTTGTGTCTTGGACACAGGGAATCAGGGCTTCAAGCAAAAAACATTGAGAACCACTGGTCTAGGGAGTGTTATACTATCTAAACCAGGCACACACTGGGGGCCACACACAGGGCCACTTTTCTAAAAAAAAAAAAAAAATTATATTCACACAATCACTTATGTGTATACTACATACGCAATCACAAAATCACTTGAGATCCGTCCTAACTTGACTTAGGGTTGGTAGCCATAACATTGGACCATCGGGACCACCAGGCCAAGCTAGAGTTGGGTGCCTCGTTGGGCTGGTGGTAGAAATTGTCCTGGTTGTTGATGCTTTGCTGACGTGTGTGTTGTGTGTGTTGTGTGTGTTGTGTGTTTGCCCTCCTCACAGGACACGTCCAGGGCTGCAGGGCTCTCATGATCATCGCTCTCCTCTTGGGGCTGGGCGGGATGATCGTGGCGCTGCTCGGAGTCAAGTGCATCAAGGTCGGTTCAGCCACTGATGAGACCAAGGGCAAGATGGCTGTGACCGGAGGCATACTGAGCGCGCTCGGAGGTAAGACGGTACAATCGCACATATTTGCTGTATGGCACACACAAATAGTATGAAAGTTGTAGTAAAGTTCCAAAATGTGTAAAAAAAAGATTGTTAAAAGGCCTGTTCTCTGATGTAACCAAGGACTGCAAGACTAAGATGTTATATTATATCTAAATCACAATTTGAATGGGCGCAAATGACAGTTTGCAAAGGCTGTAATTTTTGCAGTACCGTACTTTTCTTGACAAAATCTTTGTGCAAAAATGATTCTTGCATTAGTTTTTGTCAGTTCATATTTTTTGTCAATTCTTCCGGACGTGTATAAGATGTGAAATTTGAATAGAATCCTTTTATTAAAACCAAAATCATAATCATCTAGTCACAATGTTTGTCATAAAAATCCCAATTAGATGTTTTTCCTAAATCATTCAGCCCCAGTGGTGAAAGTTTTCATTTCTTACAGGTGCTATAATGTCCAGTGCATCACTTTACCGTTTTTTTTTGTTTGTTTGTTTTTTAAACACTCATTTTACCCGGGTTTTTTTTAATTTTTTTTTTTTTTTTACACGTTTTACACCTTTTTCATAGATAAATAACTTTTTTAATATACTTAATTATTTCATATTTTTTAGTCAGCATAAACCCTCTCTTACAGGTGCAGGCAGCGCGCCGGCCTTAAAGGAAAATTAACGTTTTTTTACAATCTGAGCCTTCTTTCGGCAATAAAAAGTAGTTTTACTCACCCATAGCAGTTTGGTGTCAATTGGAGCAGTATCGCAGAACTTATGTTGAGCCGTTCTGTTCTACTAATGATCCCGTATCCGTTAGTGTGAGTGCTCGGGGCACTGATTTGCGCTCTCCAAATAACACAAACTTTAGCACTTTTCAAATCACAGAAGATCGCTGTGTCAGGGTAGACTTTTAGTAGATTCCAAAACGGCCTGAAACCCGATATCGCAACAGAAAAGTAAAGTTCAGAGCGGTGTTAGCTTCTTTCAGACTAGCGGTGTTTACAAAACAGCTGAGTTCACGCATGCGCACTGTCCTCTCTGATGACGTCATCAAATGAAACTATAGCTGGATATCGGGTTTCAGGCCGTTTTGGAATCCACTGAAAGTCTACCCTGACATAGCGATCTTCTGTGATTTGAAAAGTGCTAAAGTTTGTGTTATTTGGACACCGCAAAGTAATGCCCCGAGCACTCACGCTAACGGATACGGGACCATTAGTAGAACAGAACGGCTCAACATAAGTTCTGCGATACTGCTCCAATTGACACCAAACTGCTATGGGTGAGTAAAACTACTTGTTTTATTGCCGAAAGAAGGATTGTAAAAAAAACGTTACTTTTCCTTTAAATCTTCTACCAGAGCGCAGCACCACCTCGCAGTGGTTTAGGCCACTTTCATGGCTACAGTCAGATAAGTTTTGACAATCCTTGCTTAACAGACTGCAGATATCTCTTCACTTATTCTCGAATGGCATAGTGTGGTTGTTTGTGTTTTCTACTTAAATAGCGCACCTTACTTTTTTTTTCAAATGTAGGTTTTGGCCACCATTAACCATATTCTCTTAGCGGTGCTGCGTACCGACTGTGAATTTTATACCGGTGCTGCGTTCCGGTGCGCACCGCTTTACTTTCACCACTGTTCAGCCCTAATATAATATATAATCCCACTATACTGCCCAGGATACTGCTCTGAACAGAATACACTTGAAAATGGCCAGTCAAAAGTTTGGACACTCTCTTTCATTTATTTTTCTTCTTTATTTTACTTTACGGCATTTCTTGACCGTGATGTGGTGCAGCTGTGTAGTGAAAACCATTTCAGGAGACTTCATTAAAGGGATAGTGCGTATTTTTTTAAATGTTAATCTGTATGGGTTTCCTTCTAAAAGTTACGTGCGGTAACACCGGCTTACCTCTGACAGTTTGCGCTCAGCCCGGTTTTGCTCGCGTTCTGGAGCTCAGGTAATTAGGTCCGGTGAGTTCGCGGAGGCTCGTACTAAAGCTTGTTTTTCTTCTCAAAACAAAACATTTGTCCGAAAGGTGATATATTTGCGTCCAAAACAGTTGTCCACGAAACATCCAGCAGCGTATTTTCGCATTCGCATATCTCGTCTCGATTCGTATCACTGTGCTCACGTTAGCTGCCTGTTGCCTGTTCACTTGTAAACTTCCCCTTACAGCGGACCGCATCCGTCGTTCACTTCCGCTAAAAGTTAACAGGCTAATAATAAGTAATAGGCGCGCAGTGATACGAATCGAGACGAGATATGCAAATGTGAAAATACGCTGCTGGATTTTTCGTCGACAACTGTTTGGGACGCAAATATATCACCTTTTGGACAAATGTTTTGTTTTGAGAAGAAAAACAAGCTTTATTACGAGTCCCCGCGAACTCACCGGACCTAATTACCTGAACTCCAGAACGCGAGCAGAACCAGGCTGAGCGCAAACTTTCAGAGGTAAACCGGTGTTACCGCACGCAACTTTTAGAAGGAAACCCATACAGATTAACGTTAAAAAAATGCACTATCCCTTTAAGGGCCTGTTTACACGAGAACACTTACAGGTAAAAACGACAAAATATTTGATCGGAAGTGGCTTTCATTTCGATGATGACGGCGTTTTGGGGGCTTAAAAACACAAAAAACTGAAACCGCCCTCCAAAGTGGAAAACTTGAATACGCTCCGCCGTAGCGTTTTCGTCTACACTGCCCAAGACGCAAAACTCTGGTCAAATCTGCTGACGTCACGTACGCGTTTACGTCACATCGGTCCATATATCAGTGTACTTTGTTTGGCACGACTCCCAGTCCACACCTTGTTGCGCCTTCGTTGCTTTGTCGTCTAACGTGGTCTGAAGCAATAGTTGAACTTCTTCGTCTGACCACATGATTTTTTTTTTTGCTACCGGTAGCCATGTTTTGTTTTGCTTTTCGCGACGCACATGAGAAGAAGGAAGATTCTACACATGCGCGTGGACATAGTGATAATGTATCACAGCGCCACCTAGCCGCCTGGCATGCATACCCAATCGAATTCCACACACTTTTGCGTCACCGTATGCACGCAGATTTCCTCCCGCAAACCCGGAATAAAAAGACGTGACGCCCCTTACCGTCATCATATAAACGTAGCCTAAGAAGCTCAATGACAGGAGGCCAAGGGTCTGCGCTGTCCACAAAGCAAAGACAGGATACTTTGAGGACCTAAATATATAATATCACAAAAATATTTAGTTATTTAACTTTTCTTTGCTACATAATTCCATATGTCTTGCATCATATATTTGATTCTGTGTGTATATAAGATGTAGAAAGTAGTAAACATAAAGAAAAGAAACATTGAGAGGGGGTGACCAAAGCTTTGACTGGTCCTGTGTGTCCAGGAGTGGTTGTTGTAATTGTGCTTGGTCTTTCAGGTCTGTGCACGCTGACGGCTGCCTCATGGTACGCCTATAGAGTGGTCCAGGACTTCTATGACCCCTTCCACGGCGGAATCAGGTATGGCTCAAACACACTCGATGACTGATCTCAGTGATAAGGCAAGTGCATTTTAATTGACAGGTGTTTTGCACTGCTCTCGTGTTTAGGTGAAAGCTCTGAGTCCACACACACCACAGCGTCTCTTTATGTCTCCTCATGTGTCCTCACCTTTCACAAGTTTTGATCTAAATCCCTCTCTCCGCCTCTGTGTGTGCGTCTGCCCCTGACGTCTTGCTCTTTATGCCTGTCGAGATCGATCAGTACGGGGGAAAAACTGTGATTCTTTTTACCCCATATGGCCCAGCCCTATATTACATTCATTATTTTTACATGCAAAGGGAAATCCAAGTGTGCTAAACAACCAAATTCAAAACACCAAAACCTACAGCAGGTCAAAGAACCCAAATAGAAATGAATAGGGGATACGAGGCGTTCAGCAGATTGTAATAAGTAGCATTAACACTAAAACTTTGCATCTATAATTGCTAATAAAAATAGCTATGTTGCGTGTAACCACACTTTTGGCAGAATTACAGTGGATGAGCAACATCTAATTTGGTCATTTGCACCACAAATAAACCTATTAAAACCTTGGTAAGTTTCATTTTCACTTTAAGCTATAATTTATGATACCTGTGGATCATTATGTTATAATATGCACATTTAAAATTGCATTTAAAATTGATCTAAAACAACTTAATAAAAGAAACAAGTGCCCTGACTTCCGCATTAGAAAACTTTGGGGCTCAGTGGGAGCCGACGTCGCCATAAACGTTATCACAACAAAGAGTTCTCAAGAGAGGAGATGTAAACGGGGATTGATCGGTAATATGGTGTCTTGAAAATAAGCAATTAAAGACTCAAACATGCACGAACCACTCCATTAAAAGTAAATTTTTCAGAATAGGTCTGAGTTAACATAGCAGACCAAGACAAAATGTGTTCACTGGAGAGGCCACAATAAAGCCGAAGCACACACCACGCTGCGCAACAGGGGAACTCCCTTCCTGGTGCGTAACAGGGATTCCCCTGGCAGCGTGCTGCGTGCTTCGGCTTTATTGTTCCGCACTGAAAAATAGTTCCCACCCAAAATGACCAAGGCAAGCTCTCCGTGTTGATTTGTACATTTATTTGCACTCGATATGAATGCGCACTACACAGAAAGTAATTGGGAAACGCATCGAGCAAATTAATTCCTTTTGCCCGAAATCTTTCTCTGGCGCCGTTAGACTCCAGTCTAACGCGGAGGAGCAGCAGATACCGCGGCGGTCAGTGCTGACAGACTCGGACAATGGCTGGGTGACCAGGAAAACGCTTTTCACCACTTATTTTAGTCTCTGGACTGTGGGGAGATGCCCAAATTTGACCTGGGGGTGGCATATCCCTTTAAGAGAACCGTTAAATATACTGCTAATCGATTCCATGGAATTGAAACACACGGAACCGGTTCTCAACGGGAACTGGTTCTCGATTCCCATCCCTAATGTTAACAGTTAATACCCCCTCTTTAAATACCGTATTGTCAGTAAGGTGAGTCCTAATCCAGACTTTCTGTGTTTGTGTGTGCAGGTTCGAGTTGGGGACGGGGCTGTACATGGCTTGGGGCGGAGCTGCTCTGGACCTGCTTGGTGGCGGCCTCCTGTGTTCGGCCTGTAAGAGAGCTTCGCCAAAGAAAGGGTCAGTATCGCCTGGTTAAAATGCACTAAGGTCAGGCAGGACTGGGTACCGTGCAAATGTTTCTATACTGGAATTAACATTTGTAATACCGATTAGTATGAAGCCCATTTACACCAATAAATAAAAAACAAAGGCCTCAAAGGATGTCATAGTTACTTTAAAGGTCCCATGGCATGAAATTTTCACTTTCTGAGGTTTTTGAACGTTAATGTGAGCTCCCCTACCCTGTTTAGCCCCCCCCCCCATGGTTAAAAGTCTAAACTGAGCATTTGCGATCCTTTTCTGCGTTACAAAAAATCGGAGCTCAAACGGGCGATTTTGAACAAGGCACCTTATTGACGTCAGATCGAAAAAAGAAATGCAAATGCAGTTCCACCCCCGTCTGTCTGTACTCAGCGTCTGTACTCAGCTGTAAATCACGCCCAGAGAGTTTGGACTGCGAATGCGCTAGGCAATGCGAAATGCGTTTTTTTTATTTGCCTGGAGGCACGTCCGAGTGTTTCTAGGCTCGGAAGTCCTTTATCTGAGCCTCTGGACCTTTGAACAGCTGTGGTTTCATTTTATTTTATGTGGAAATGTGTTTATTTTTCAATGGAACGCTTCAAATCTCTCCCCCTGTGCAAAAACACGGAAATGGATCAGCTGAGCACTCAGAGCCGAGAGCGGAGAGTTTGGCCACGCCCCCACCCTCTACTATAGGCCAGCTCTTTTCTCCTCATTTGCATTCAAGCAACAACGCCCATTATGGAGTGTTCAGAGAGAGAAAAATTACTCTTTCTCATCTTATCTCTGTTTCTCATGCACTGAGTGTTGATTTTGAAGAAGGATTCATTTACAGTATTAGGGAACCATTAAGGAGCCATATAAAAGCATCAAGAAGTACCATGTCGTGGGATCTTTAAAAGTTTAAAAACGTGTACTGTTTAAGTTTTCATTATGATCTTTAATCAAATGCAGCATTTACAAGGGCAATTAAATAGAAAAAACAGATGTACTCTTGAATTGATTTTAAGCCAAAAGAGTGCGTGAAGGTATAAAAATCAAACAGATGTGGATAAAGTAGCTCTGGTTCTGTGGAATACCAGAGTCAGGGCCAAAGCTAAAGTTTGTCTTTTTATAGCCAGTGCTTTGGAAACAACTGTTTGTCTTTTTAAGCTCTTATAGACTAATGAATTTTTAATGATAGTAATAAAATGCTATAAAAAGCAGCAGTGTGCTCTGGCAAAGAGTTTACACCCTTCTCCCCGACATAGGTGGTAATACATATTTGCAGCCCTCCCCCATGTCATGATAAATAACAACGTCAGCTGAAAAACTTCATTTACATTTTCTCAGCCTCAAATTTGCATATTTTGGCAAAAAACACTGGGCCAGTGGATTTTCCTGCCCACGAGCAGGTACCTTCTTTTAACGCAGAAGCCTGTGTGCTGCATGTGATGAGATTGTATTCTCTCCTGTTGTCTTCATCGTTTTATGGTTCTGTTTTCACAGTGACTGCATCAAAAGCCTCAAATCAGTAGATCAGATCCAGTATAAGTCACATCCACAACCCCTTCCGCCTTTACCGTTCTAGTCCGTAGTCTCGTCACATCCCATTTACATTTTTGTAGCTCACTTCTCGATGGTCTCCCCCAAAAACTCTCCACAAACTACAGCTTACCCAAAACTGTGCTGTCTGAATCATCACCGGGACCCCACCCTTCACCACCTCACCCCCGTCCTCCAGCAGCTCCACTGGTCTCCAACGCATTCAATCTAAACTCACTCTCCTCACATTCAATGCCCTTCATAAAACGTCTCCTCTATATCTCTCAGAACTCCTTCAGGTCTCTGCTACTTCCTGCTCCCTTTGCTCCTCCTCCTCCTCCTCCTCCGTCTTACAGCTCACCGTACCTTCCACCCCCCCTGGTCACCATGGAAACCAGTGTTCAGCTGCTCAGCCCCCACGCTCTGGAACTTGCTCCCACCTGAACTCAGACCAATGACCTCTGCCACTTTTCGAGTCTCACTTCTTTAGATGAGCTGTCGGTACATCAGAGTGAACTGAGGCTACGTTTATATGATGACGGTCTGAACAGAAGACGCAAAAGTGGCATTGCATTTTCACTTTTTATTCCGCATTTAGACGAGCGCTTACGGGAGGAAATCTGCGTGCATACGGTGATGTAAAATGCTGTCACCGTCTAAATGAAAGGCACTTCCGATAAAATATTTTGTCGTTTTTACCTGTAAGCGTTCTCGTGTAAACAGGCCCTAAATGCACAGGATGACTTTTAAACACTGTGAGGCTTTTATTTAAAAGCTGCACTATGTAACTTTTCGGTTGGGGGTCTGTCGCCTGCTTGTTTTGTGTCATTGCTTGAAATTATGACGCTTATGTTCTACGTTACTTTTAGTGAACTGTTGTTGCGGTTTTAATTGTAGCAATGTCTGTTTAGCCGACGTTATCGTTTTCACCGAGCTTTCATGTATAAACAAGCTAGTTTTTTGTCGAGCTGAGGTACCCGATAATCCTTGACATTTGTTTACGTTTGTTTGCGTCAATTGTCGTCGCCTCTGTAGACGTAGCAGCTCAGGTAGAGGCGAGGGACGATGACGCAAACGGTAATCAAGTGGCGTCCCATTTCTTAGGGAAACATTCGTACCCCGAGTCCTCTCAGCTCGGTATCGAGGGGCAAGACAAAGACGTAGATAAAGATAAGGGGGGAGAGGTAAGAGAGTAATGGGATGCAGCCTTGGTTTGGTCTCCGTGAAGATAGAAAAGAAAACATTCCAGACGAAGAAACAATAAAAACATTTGACGGGGAAAGTTAAACAATGCACCGTTAAAAGTGGGTTTGATTTAATCCGTCCCTTTAACAGTAGCGCCATGAGACCCAAGAGGCAGAACCGTGACCTTCCTGCTTTGTGTCTTTTACAGGGGCTACATTGGAAACAAACCCAAGACGGTGTACACGGCCACAGCCAAGTCAGAGCCAGACTCAGGCCGTGCGTATGTCTGAGCCTCCTTCTGCTCCTCCATCACTGTGTTTGTTTACTCCCACGCTTTTTACTCACCTGTGTTATGTTCTATGAATAAAGTTTGTTATGGTTTTCTCTGGGCTCTGTCTTATTGCTCTTCTGCCACTAGACGAACACTCCGACACTGCATGAACTGAACATCTTCTACGGATATCAGACGAGTCTTGAGTTACTCTTGTTTCTGACAGGCTAGATCAGGCATGGGCAAACTATGGCCCGGGGGCCATATGAGGCCCGTTAAGCGTTTAATCCAGCCCGCCGAACTGAAGAAATTATATAAATAAACCTTGTTAGTGTTTTAATGTTTTAATTTCCCTGCAATTCTGGCGTTTTCCAATAGCTGGCGCACTAGATACATTGACCTTTGTTGAGGTGCGGCGTTTTGCTCCACGTTTGTGCTTTACTCTTTGACCCCTCAGCCCTCCTGTAAAGATGAGCGGAGCTAAGAAAAGAAAAGTGAACAGAGAATGTCGAGTGTTTAATAAGGAGTGGACAAGTAAATATTTTTTCACCGAATACTTATCAACTGCTGTATGCCTGATATGCCAGTTGTATTTGTTGTAATGCTTTTGTTCATTTTAATTGAAATAAAGCACACGTTTTCTACATACCCCATGTTATTTTTTGCTCTTATGAGGTGGATTATAAAAAACACTAAATCCAGCTGCTCCTGGTCCGACCCGTCTGTCAAATTTTAGAACCTTTTGTGGCCCACGAGTCAAAAAGTTTGCCCACCCCTGGGCTAGATTATATTTTTTTTTATTTACTAATATTAGCTTAAATTGCCCATATTACACTATTTGAGTTGTGTTTTATTTCATTCACATAATATTTAACGCACCAACGCTGAATATTTAGGTTCTGTTCCACCTTGTGATGTCATGTGGTAATACAGGAAGTGCGCCACAACTCCAGGTATGTAACAGCATTGTAACATGGCTCAAAGGTCACAAGTTGCATTTTGTGTAATATAGAACCTTTAACGTCACAGTGTGTAACTTTTCTACCACTAGGTTCATCATTTGTCTCCATAGAGGTGCTGATTCTTTGCCTGTTGAATGTTCCACGATATGGCATTAAAATGATTTATCTTGCATTTATTCAATGACCTTGGGCAGGAAAGTGGACGGGGGAACAGTGGACGGAGGACAGTGGACAAAGACACGTGCAGTGGCAGATTGTGAGTGCATTAGTGAATGAAGAGCCTGTGTAAGCCTGAGTAATCTGCTGCTGACTCAGAGGTGCATTACTCTGTACTCTTCTACACTCCTCTACACTCCTCTATACTCCTCTATACGACTCTACACTCCTCTTTACTCCTCTATACTCCTCTATACGACTCTACACTCCTCTTTACTCCTCTATACTCCTCT
Source organism: Paratrypauchen microcephalus (assembly GCA_036785185.1). Lineage (NCBI taxonomy): Eukaryota > Metazoa > Chordata > Actinopteri > Gobiiformes > Gobiidae > Paratrypauchen > Paratrypauchen microcephalus. The sequence goes on along the minus strand of JAVJIX010000106.1, from coordinate 2,796,259 downwards.
ACACTCCTCTATACGACTCTACACTCCTCTATACGACTCTACACTCCTCTATACTCCTCTACACTCCTCTACACTCCTCTTTACTCCTCTATACTCCTCTACACTCCTCTACACTCCTCTATACTCCTCTATACGACTCTACACTCCTCTTTACTCCTCTATACTCCTCTACACTCCTCTACACTCCTCTACACTCCTCTACACTCCTCTACACTCCTCTATACTCCTCTACACTCCTCTACACTCCTCTACACTCCTCTATACTCCTCTACACTCCTCTATACTCCTCTACACTCCTCTATACCACTCTACTCTCCTCTATACGCCTCTACACTCCTCTACACTCCTCTATACGACTCTACACTCCTCTACACTCCTCTACACTTCTCTACACTCCTCTACACTCCTCTACACTCCTCTATACTCCTCTATATGACTCTACACTCCTCTATACTCCTCTACACTCCTCTACACTCCTCTACACTCCTCTACACTCCTCTATACTCCTCTACACTCCTCTATATGACTCTACACTCCTCTATACTCCTCTATACTCCTCTACACTCCTCTACACTCCTCTACACTCTTCTACACTCCTCTACACTCTTCTACACTCCTCTACACTCCTCTATATGACTCTACCCTCCTCTTTACTCCTCTACACTCCTCTATATCACTCTACACTCCTCTATACTCCTCTTCACTCCTCTGTACTCCTCTACACTCCTCTATACTCCTCTACACTCCTCTATACTCCTCTACACTCCTATACACTCCTCTATACTCCTCTACACTCCTCTATACTCCTCTATACTCCTCTACACTCCTCTATACTCCTCTATACTCCTCTACACTCCTCTATATGACTCTACACTCCTCTATACTCCTCTATTCTCCTCTACACTCCTCTATACTCCTCTATACTCCTCTATACGACTCTATACGACTCTACACTCCTCTATACTCCTCTACACTCCTCTATACTCCTCTATACTCCTCTATACTCCTCTATACGACTCTACACTCCTCTATATGACTCTACACTCCTCTATAGTCCACTGTACTCCTCTGTACTTCACTGTACTCTTCTACACTCCTCTATACTCCTCTATACGACTCTACACTCCTCTATACGACTCTACACTCCTCTATACGACTCTACACTCCTCTTTACTCCTCTATACTCTTCTACACTCCTCTATACTCTTCTACACTCCTCTACACTCCACTGTACTCCTCTACACTCCTCTATACTCCTCTATACTCCTCTACACTCCTCTATATGACTCTACACTCCTCTGTACTCCACTGTACTCCTCTACACTCCTCTGTACTCCTCTGTACTCCTCTTTACTCCTCTATATTCCTCTACACTCCTCTACACTCCTCTATATTCCTCTGTACTCCTCTATATTCCTCTACACTCCTCTGTACTCCTCTGTACTCCTCTGTACTCCTCTGTACTCCTCTATATTCCTCTGTACTCCTCTATATTCCTCTACACTCCTCTGTACTCCTCTTTACTCCTCTGTACTCCTCTATACTCCTCTTTACTCCTCTATATTCCTCTAGACTCCTCTACACTCCTCTTTACTCCTCTGTACTCCTCTGTACTCCACTGTATTCCTCTACACTCCTCTGTACTCCTCTGTACTCCTCTATACTCCTCTTTACTCCTCTATATTCCTCTAGACTCCTCTAGACTGCTCTACACTCCTCTACACTCCTCTACACTCCTCTACCCTCCTCTATACTCCTCTATACTCCTCTACACTCCTCTATATGTCTCTACACTCCTCTTTACTCCTCTATATTCCTCTACACTCCTCTACACTCCTCTGTACTCCTCTATATTCCTCTACACTCCTCTACACTCCTCTACACTCCTCTGTACTCCTCTATATTCCTCTTTACTCCTCTTTACTCCTCTGTACTCCTCTGTACTCCACTGTACACCTCTACACTCCTCTGTACTCCTCTATATTCCTCTATATTCCTTTATACTCCTCTATACTCCTCTGTACTCCTCTACACTCCTCTTTACTCCTCTACACTCCTCTTTACTCCTCTACACTCCTCTTTACTCCTCTGTACTCCTCTGTACTCCTCTTTACTCCTCTACACTCCTCTGTACACCTCTACACTCCTCTATATTTCTCTACACTCCTCTGTACTCCTCTACACTCCTCTTTACTCCTCTGTACTCCTCTATACTCCACTGTACTCCTCTACACTCCTCTTTACTCCTCTGTACTCCTCTATACTCCACTGTACTCCTCTACACTCCTCTATACTCCTCTTTACTCCTCAGTCAGAGCAGGAGACCAGTGTGTCCTCCCTGTGTCCTCCCTGTGTCCTCCCTGTGTCCTCCCTGTCCTCACATCTGCACTCACACTTTCAGGAACATAAAATGTACAATGATGCCTGTATTTCTTTACTACACTGATCTGACATATGACATAACTGTTTGAGCAATAAATACATTTGGCCCAGTGTCATGTGGGAACTTAGGGATAAAACATTATATAATGCAAAAAAATCTAAATCATTTCTAAAGGAGATCTGAACCAGGACTAAACCAAGTTAAAACAGGGACTAAACCCGGTCTGAACTAGGACTAAACATGAGCATGCCAAGACGCATGAAAGCTGTGATTAAAAATAAGGGTTCTTGCACCAAATATAGTAGCTCAGTTGGTAGAGCGTTTGTCTACTGATCCAGGATTGGCGGTTCGAATCCCGCTCTTGACGGGTTGACCGTGTGTGACCCCAGCTCCCACAGATGAGCGCTGCCAATGCTGCAAGACACTTAACCCACCTCACCCCCAGTGTCTGTGGACACTGGTAGCCCCCATGGCAGAAGTGCATCAAGGCCTGTGAGCCGTCCTCCTGTGGACCCACCACCTGCGGGAGCATTCATGGGGGCTAGTGCATTGTGTTCTGTGTTCTCGCGACCCAGAAATTGAAGAAGATGGATGGATGGCACCAAATATTGATTTCTGAACTCTTCTTAAGTGTAAACATTAGTATTATGTCGTTTTAAAATTAATTTGATCTTGTTTATTTGCATTGTTTGCGGTCTGGAAACATGGATCTTTTTTGTTATTTTGACCAATTGTCATTTTCTGCTTGCCTGGAAGAATCCATGACTCATCGCTGTACCAGCGAGTGAGTCTGGTAACGTTTGATCCACAGAATGCGCTGCAGTTGCACGTAGACAGACAGCTAAGTGAACCAATCAGAGATTGCGCCATCTTGATTCAAAACTGAGGCGGAACTTCCGCTGCCTAAGAGTGACTTTGCGGGCAAAGGCGGGTGCACTGACGTCACCATCTTTGAACGAATCTGAATCGCGGAGTCGGTTTGGAACCGGAGAAGCGAGAGTGGATGGAGAGTGTCCAAATGGTATCGCGGTGTATAGGAAATACAGAGAGATATCATTTGGCTGGCCAGGTAAATTTTCTGCAAATAAATGCTCTAAACCAGGGGTGTCAAACATGTGACCCGGGGGCCGGATCTGGCCCTACAAGACCTTTAATCTGGCCCTCAGCTGATTTTCTATCAAAATATTTTAATTATATTTTCATTATCTATTAAACTATTGGTAATTTTCTGTGCCGCTCCTCTGCACAGTTTAGCATAGCAGCGTCTCCAGCGCCTCTGTGCGTGGCCCCTCCCACCAGAGCAGCACAAATGAAGACAAAAGCATGACTAATAAGTTAATGTTAAAACATTGTGTTGAAATTGCATTTTTCTTAAAGTTTCAGGTTGTTCAGAATATTATAATATTTTGTAAAAGAAAGAGTTCCTCAAATAAAAAAAGACTTCTGTAATAGATTTGCGTTTCTCTGCACAAATATTTGGACTTGTTGCTATTTTTGGGGTATATATTTGGGGTATATATGGCATGAGTTTTCTGATTCGGCCCCTTTGGGATCAAAGTAGGTCGGATACGGCCCCCGGACCAAAATGAGTTTGACACCCCTGAACTAAACAATCATATTTTTATGTTTAATGTTGTCAGTAGTTTATAGACTCAAACACAAATGTTCCTTTTGCCCAAACACATACCTATAAGTAGTAAAATCAGAAAAACTGATCATTTTGCAGTGGTCTCTTATTTTTTTCCAGATCTGTAAACATCATATTTTTGTATCCACCCTTTGCTTTGTCGATAGCACTGTGAACCCTTGGCCTTGTCTCCGTGAGCTTCATGATGAAGTCTCCTGAAATGGTTTCCACTTCACAGCTGTGCCACGTCAGGGGAAAGAAATGCCAAAAATTTAACAAATGTGACTAATGTAATGTCACAGCAAAAGGGTAAAGGCAATTTTTAATATTGTTTAAACATAAAACAAGTTTGGAGTTATTTTGAGCGTGTTTTTCATAGTTTTGATGTCTTCACTGGGAATCTAGAGTGTAAATAATCATGGAAATCAAAAAAGAAAGTCCATCCAGATGCATGAGGGGAGTCCAGAGCAGGGGCCCGCACACTTCCATCAGTGAATGAGCGCGGGAGTCTAATCTGATGAGCTGCTGATCAAGGGAAAAGCACAATCCTCTCAGCGTCATCACAGGAAGTGCCGCCGCTCTCTCATTGGCTGGGAGGGAGCAGGGGGTGGGGTTTCAGGGCAGGTGTTTATAGCAGAAAACTGCAACATCGTTCACAGAAACATCCAGAAACACAGATTCACCCCAACACACAGGTGAGTGCACAGGACGCAGTAGCAGTTATCCCGAGAAAATGAGATAATTAATTCAAGATCTCAAGAAAACAACTGAAACGTCTAACGCCACGTCGTGACAGGCTGACTTCGGGGCTATTTCTCATTCTGAATAGGCGTTTTTGGTCATTAGAATGTCTGGAATAATAATCGATCAGCTGATAAGGCAATATTTTGATCAGGGGTCGACACAGGGGGAGATTGCGTTACGTCTTTTAATTCGGGATAATTTCAAGATTAGTCCGCGGCACCTCCGCAGAAGACTGGCCCGGCTTCGTCTTTACCGACAGAGATACTAGGGATGGGCAAAGTGAGGCTTCATGAAACACCGAAGCAGTTGAAGCGATCGTGCCGGAGCTGAAGCACAGTTCGGAACTCTCTCTCCACAGTGACATCTAGTGGCGATATGTTAGAACTACAACATCCAGAATGTTTCATGTTTTGAGACGGAATAATTTTTTGTTTTCTCGAGATCACAAATTAATTGTGTCGTTTTCTTGAGATCTCGAGTTAATTTTCTCGTTATTAAGGTGGAAAATAATCATTACGAACATGGCCTCTGTCGGCTTCCGTACATTTCCCCCAAATTTCCAAATAAAAATAGATCGTTTAGAGCATTTATTTGCAGAAAATGACAAATGGTCAAAATAACAAAAAAGATCCATGTTTTCAGACCTCAAACAATGCAAAGAAACAAGATCAAATTCATTTTAAAACAACATAATACTAATGTTTACACTTAAGAAGAGTTCAGAAATCAATATTTGGTGCAATAACCCTTATTTTTAATCACAGCTTTCATGCGTCTTGGCATGCTCTCCACAAGTCTTTCACATTGTTCTTAGGTCCTAGTTTTTACCTTGGTTCAGACCAGGTTTAGTCCTAGTTTAGACCTGGTTTAGTTCCTGTTTTAACCTGGTTTAGTCCTGATTCACATCTGGTTTAATCCTAGTTTAGTCCTGGTTTAGTCCCCTTTTTAACCTGGTTTCATCCTAGTTTAGACCTACTTTAGTCCTGGTTCACATCTGGTTCAGTCCAAGTTTAGGTCTGGTTTAATCCTAGTTTAGACCTGGTTTAGTCCTAGTTTAGACCTGGTTTAGTCCTAGTTTAGTCCTGGTTTAGTCCCTTTTTTAACCTGGTTTAGTCCTAGTTTAGCCCTGGTTCAGTCCAAGTTTAGGTCTGGTTTAATCCTAGTTTAGTCTTGGTTTAGTCCTAGTTCAGATCTGGTTTAGTCCTAGTTTAGATCTGGTTTAGTCCTGGTTCAGATCTGGTTGAGTCCAAGTTTAGGTCTGGTTTAATCCTAGTTTAGTCCTGGTTTAGTCCCCTTTTTAACCTGGTTTCATCCTAGTTTAGACCTACTTTAGTCCTGGTTCAGATCTGGTTTAGTCCTGGTTTAGACCTGGTTATATTCTCAGTCTTTCACATTGTCCTTGGGTGACTTTATTCCACTCCTGGTGCAAGAACTGAAGTAGCTCAGCTTTGTGTTTGTGTTGGAATTCAACAGACGCTGGAATGGAATGGCTGTAACACATGTAGAGATGCTGCTGATGCTGATTTCAGAAAAAAATGCAGTGGTCTCTTATTTTTTTTCCAGAGCTGTAGACATTCAGGGTTAAAGGAGCTCAAAAATAATCCTAGTCATATATTTTGCTCATAGTGATGATCTAGACTCTGAACACAAACCAAAGACCTTGGCATGGCAGAATGTTTATATCTGAATGTCAAAAGAAGAAATGATTTCTGAATTCCATCAGTCCTACAGTCTATTTGCAAATATTCTCTATTTCAGTCACCATGTTTGAATCTTTATTTTTTAAATACATCCTCCTGAGACCCGGCCCGTTCATTTGTGTCCTTTATAGTGGACATTGAGTTAACCAGTCTGTCTGCGTGTGTTTTGAGATAGACCCTAGTTTGTGGCTGCACTATGATAAATTAAATTTAAATTTAAATTTAAATTTAAATTTAAATTTAAATTTATTTAATTTAATTTAAATTAAATTAAATTAAATTAAATTAAATTAAATTAAATTAAATTAAATTAAATTAAATTAAAATAAATAAAATAAAATAAAATAAAAATAATAATAAATACATAATTAAAAATAATAAATAAATAAATAAAAAATAATAAATAAAATAATAAATAAATTAATTAATTAATTAAAATAAATAAATAAAACAATTAAAATAAATTAAATACATACATAAAAACATAAATAAATAAATAAAAAAAAAAACAAAAAAAACATTAAATACATAAATAAGGCGACCGTAGAAGCTTGTCAGAGATGTTGGTCATCAAAAAAAAAAAAAAATTAATAAAAAATTGCTAGGTCGTTGGATTTAACACCAAAAATGTCCCAGATGTCCATTCAATCAATCAATCAATCAAATATTTATAAGGCGCTTTTCATACAAAATTGTAGCACAAAGCGCCTTACAGTGGTCAAGGATTAGAAGATTGACCTTTATTGATCTCGCACAGGAGAAGTTGTTTCTATATTTGACCCGGGGACCATCCCCATGATTTTGTTTTGTTATTTAGGCTTTGGTCAGGCCCTAAGCTGGAGGATTTTACCTATGGTGCATGTTTAGGTTGGTGGGGGAAACCGGAGTACCCGGAGGAAACCCACCCAAACACGGGGAGAACATGCAGTCTCCACACAGAAAGGCCCGGGCAACCCGAACCTTCTTGCTGTGAAGCATGAGTGCTAGCCACTCAGCCACCGTGCCGCCAGGAAAAAAAAAAAAAAAGAAGACATTATGACTACATTATGATTAAAAATAAAATTAACAAAATGTAAATGCTAAGGTGTTCATTTACCTCCAAATAGAAAATTAAAATAATAATAATAATAATAAGTTAGACACACTTTTTTTCTTCGTGTCCCAGGAGGATATACAAGTCTCAGTGTAAAATAGAAATATTTTTTGCCTCGTAAGTCTGTTACTAAAACACTGTTTAGTTTCTGCTCGTGAATACATGAATCTCACTCACGGCTTTACTCTTTTAGTGAAAATCAAATCTACTCAAGTCGTCGGCTTGATCATTTTGCAGAGTTTATGGTTTGTGCTGGAGTCACAGATGCCGCAGTTCTCATGAGAGTTACACCCCCCCAAAAAAAACTTATATTTTAACATTATATTTGTAGTATATTTGTTTACTACTACTTTACTTCCATGTGTGTGCCTTGTGTGCTTTTGTCCCTCAGCTCACACAGACTCCAGGATGAGCCCCAAAAATGTGGTCTTCAAGAAGGTTTGCAAGGACAAGTCTGTGAGTACTGCTCGTCTGTGTCACAAACAGGGGTACACATACTACAGGGAGTACTTGTACTACAGGGTGTACTTGTACTACTTGGACAAAGGAGGTACAGCTCTGCTCCTCAGTGTACTTTTAACAGCATTAGCAATAATTAAGATCCTCTTTTGAGATCCTGAAGTACAGAGTTAACTTAATCTCCGTTCGTACATTCTGTCTCGAGTCCACGCAGATGCTCTGCAGATTAGACGTCCTATCTACTTATTGTCCTCCTCTCGTCTTCTCTGTCTTCTGTCCTCTGTGTCTCCTTCTCTAATCCTTTCTGCTTTGTCTCATCTCTCGTCCTCTGTCGTCTTCATTTGTCCTCTCTGCTTTCTTTCCTCTCTCGCCTCGCTGTCCCCTCCTGTCCTCTGTCTTTCTGTTTCTCTCATTCTCTCTCTGCTTTTGGCCTGTCTCTGTCCTTCTGTCCTGTCTTGTCCTCTCTCTTGTCCGCTCTCTGTCCTCTCTGTCCTCTCTCCTTTCTTGTCCTCTCTCTGTCCTCTCTTGTTCCCTCTCTGTCCTCTCTCTGTCCTTTCTTGTCCTCTCTTGTCCTCTCTCTCTCTTTTCTTGTCCTCTCTCTCCTTTCTTGTCCTCTCTCGTCCTCTCTGTCCTCTCTTGTCCTCTCTCTCCTTTCTTGTCCTCTCTCGTCCTCTCTCTTGTCCTCACTCTGTCCTCTCTTGTCCTCTATCTGTCCTCTCTTGTCCTCTCTGTCCTCTTTTGTCCTCTCTGTCCTCTCTCTGTCCTCTCTTATCCTCTCTCTGTCCTCTCTCTGTCCTCTCTTGTCCTCTCTCTGTCCTCTTTTGTCCTCTCTTATCCTCTCTCTGTTCTCTCTGTCCTCTCTCTGTCCTCTCTTATCCTCTCTCTGTCCTCTCTCTGTTCTCTCTGTCCTCTCTCTGTCCTCTCTCTGTCCTCTCTTATCCTCTCTCTGTCCTCTCTTGTCCTCTCTTGTCCTCTCTCTGTCCTCTCTGTCCTCTCTTGTCCTCTCTCTGTCCTCTCTTTGTCCTCTCTTGTCCTCGCTCTCCTTTCTTGTCCTCTCTCTGTTCTCTCTGTCCTCTCTCTGTCCTCTCTTATCCTCTCTCTGTCCTCTCTTGTCCTCTCTTGTCCTCTCTTGTCCTCTCTCTGTCCTCTCTTGTCCTCTCTCTGTCCTCTCTCTGTCCTCTCTCTGTCCTCTCTCTGTCCTCTCTCTGTCCTCTCTCTGTCCTCTCTCTTGTCCTCTCTCTGTCCTCTCTCTGTCCTCTCTCTGTCTCTTCTCTTGTCCCTCTGTCCCAGGTGACAGTGTACATGGGGAAGCGGGACTTTGTGGACCGTGTGGACTCGGTGGACGCTGTGGGTGAGTGGGACGCTGGTGGACACTGAGCTCCGGTCAAACACTGTGGCACATTTACAACAGTTCTCCTGTGCTCCTGTAGATGGCGTCATCGCTGTGGACACTGAGGCTCTGCAGGGGAGGAAAGGTCAGACTGTGACACTTTTACTCTGTTCACTGCCTCCATCGAAAATATAACTTGAATTCTTTTGCGAATATGAACTGGTGATTTCATCTCAAACTACATTTATTACACGTACCAGATTTTTTTCTTTAGTTTTTTGAGCAAAACGTGTCTTTCCCCAGTACAGACATACTGTAGAAGCAGCTCTTGAGGTCAGCGTTGATGTAAACAGCTTTGAGTGCCTGGAAGGTGGAAAAGCGCTATATAAAAATGTGACCATTTACCATAATCAGGAAGTGCACTTTATCATGCTAGTCTGTGGTCTATGAAAGTTGTGAAAAGTAAATAGAATGCTCTGAATGCATAAGGTAAGTGAGGAATTACTTTTGACCACTGCAAACTGATTAAAATGAACTACCGTATTTTCCGCACTATGAGGCGCCATCGGATTATAAGGCGCACCTTCAACGAATGGCCTATTTTAAAACTGTTTTCATATATGAGGCGCACCGCATTATAAGGCGCATAGAATAGAAGCTACATGCCCCCTGACTACGGTAGCCATGATGAACCAATATTGATCCATATCAGTGTTGTATAGTAACGAAGTAATAATACTTCACTACTGTACTTAAGTACATTTTGGGAGACTTTGTACTTTACTTGAGTTTTTTAAAAAAATTATAACTTTTACTTTTACTACTTTTACTTTACACTACATTTCCGAATTTAATTGCATACTTTTACTCTGATACATTTTCAATGTGCCGTTTAGTTACTCATTACAAAAAAAAACCCTCTACTGACTGCAAGGAAGTCAGGACGTGCCTGGGCTTGTTCGCTACTTGCGCATGACAATCAGCCTACACCTGTTGGTTTCATGCAGCTAGTTTAATCAGTCAACATCCCTGATGGAAGAGGAGACAGCATCCACGTCAGCTACAAATGAAGGGGGACCTGACGATGAGCATCCCTGGCCGTACTTAAACACAGCGTTCTTTTACGCTGATATGAAGGATTCGTATAACATATTTTGTGCCTGCATTTACTTGCTCATAGGACGGCGTTTCATGGATATCACCAAACCCAATATCTTCGACAGTGCTCCATATGACACAAAACTGCCATGGGTGAGCCGAACATGGTGTTTTACAGTAGAATTAAAGGGATATGCCACCCCCAGGTCAAACTTGGGCATCTCCCCACAGTCCAAAGACTAAAATAAGTGATGGAAAGCGTTTTCCTGGTCACCCAGCCATTGTCCGAGTCTGTCAGCACTGACCGCCGCGCGCAGCTGCAGCTACTCCGCGTTAGACTGGAGGCTAACGTCGCCAGAGAAAGATTTCGGCCAAAAGGAATTAATTTGCTCGATGCATTTCCCAATTACTTTCTGTGTAGTGCGCATTCATATCGAGTGCAAATAAATGTGCAAATCAACACGGAGAGCTTGACTTGGTCATTTTGGGTGGGAACTATTTTACAGTGCGGAAAAACACAGCCGAAGCACACAGGGGAATCCCTATTACGCACCACGTTGGGAGTTCCCCTGTTACGCAGCGTGTTGTGTGCTTCGGCTCTGTTTTTCCGCAAACATTAAAAAATATTAAATTCAGACTGCCTTTGACTTTTACTCAAGTAACATTTCAGTCAGTGACTTCGACTTTTACCAAAGTCATTTTTGGGAGGGGTACCTATACTTTTACCTGAGTTTGATTTTCCAGTACTTTATACAACACTGATCCATATATAAGGCGCATCGGATTATAAGGAGCACTGTTGGCTTTTGAGAAAATTGAAGGCTTTTAGGTGCGCCTTATAGAGCGGAAAATACAGTAATTGTTTTGTTGGCAAAAGGAGAAATTAAATTTGTCAACTGGACAAAAGTTTACTTGGTCGAATACATTCCTCAGCTCATCCAAGCTGCTTCTTCAGTTCTGGTCAGATGCTGGTGGACACTGCCTATATCTGCCTGAAGGGAGGAGCTAACTACAGTGAAATGACTCTGAAACTACCACACCTACTTGTTTACAGTTTGTGTTAGTTAGGTGGGCCTATTAGATCTGCAGTGGGAGTGGAGTGTGGGTCTTGTTAGCAGAACCATTCAGGGCCATAATGGTGTTTTCACACCTCTGGACCTGACCTGCTGCCCTATTGTTTTCTTTGTTTTGATTTAGGTTTGAGGATAGAGTTATAGATGGGAGACAAATGATGTCTGAGACCTCCATTTCTGCTCAAGGAATTGTTTTGTTGTTTTTGTTGTTTTGTTTTTACATTTTTAAGACATTTAACATTTTCAGACTCCATACATCTTAAAAAGGCACTGTACCTGATTTTCTGGAGGAAGAAAAAAAAAAAAACAGAACTAGTGTTTTAAATGCTTTGCAGTGATCCAAAATGATCCCTCACTTACCTTATGCATTCTGAGCATCCTAATTATTCACCACGATGAGTTGAAGCATTTTTGCTACTTCCAGAGGCCAGTTCCTCATCAGAAACACGCCTGAAGAGGTTTTAGATGTCCTCCATGCATGTTTGAGTATTTTAGCGATATCTCCAGGGCCCTGTTCAAATCCACATTGTGATTAGCTGTAAGATTCTGTACAAGGCTCTGCCCACAAGCCTACGTCACCCATGCTCCCACACAGCAATTCTCCATAAATACACAAAAACATGATACAAAACTGTACACAGGACCTTGACAAAGCTGATGATATGCAGTAGTTTTCATTAGCGGGATATGCAGTGATTGTGTCGTGTTAGCGCTCTGAAAAGGGAGTGACTTAATGCTTGAGAGCCCAAAAACTAAACTGAAACATATTGTCATTATAACATGTTTTTGGTGAAGAGCATTTTCAAAACAATAAAAGGTAACACGGTGATCTAAATATGTTATGTGTTAGCAGTAGTAAAAAATTGTGCTTTGTTTCCTCGCTCCCCCTAGTGTTCGTCAGCCTGTCCTGCGTGTTTCGGTACGGCCGGGATGACATGGACGTGATGGGGATCGCGTTCCAACGGGAACTGTACCTGTCGACGCGGCAGGTGTACCCCCCTCTACAGGACAGGGACAAGGCTGTGCACACCAAGACTCAGGCCAAACTACTGCACAAGCTCGGAGACGACGCCTACCCATTCTTCTTCGAGGTCAGGGGGCAGTCTGGGTGTAGCTATGGCAGGGTTTAGTTTGGATTCAACTGGTCTGGAGCAGTTTTACGGTGCTTATTGTTGTCATGCCTTTGAGCAAAACACTTACACTCCCCCTACATTAATGTTGTCTTGTCGTTATCAGTTTCCAGACAACCTGCCCTGCTCCGTGGCCATGCAGCCGGCCCCCTCTGACGTTGGGAAGGTAAGCCCTGCCCCCTCTGCTCTCCCTGAGTGTGGTTGTGGGGTCGGGTGGGTTGTGAGGATAGGGTGGGTCCGGTTTAACCTGGGAAATCCCAGGCTGCTTTTGTTCGTTCCGATCTGAAAGACAGCCTGGCAACTATGGCTAAGCGAGCTCTCCTGATTTTGGGATCAGAGAGCGGGGAGGGGTGGAAAGACGGTGACGTGTACTACGAGACAAACGGAAACTTGGAGCTTGAACTGACAACTGACATGATTGGCTATGGGCTACGTATACGCCAAATGATAGACATTTGTAACGCCCAATAAACGGCCATTGGCAATCGTAAACCACACCTCAGCTACGAGATATTCAGTAGGTGGTTCCCAGGCCATATATCACTTGTGATATGGTCTGGTGTAAACCAGGCAAGGTCCGGTTGTGAAATCGGGTGGGTTGTGGGCATATGGTGGGAATGGTTGTGGAGTTGGGTGGGTTGTGGGAGTGGGGTGGGAGTGGTTGTGGAGTTGGGTGGGTTGTGGGGGTGGGGTGGAAATGGTTGTGGAGTTGACTGGATACGGTTGTGGGGATAGGATGGGAATGGTTGTGGAGTTGGTTGGGAATGGTTGTGGAGTTGGGTAGGTTGTGGGGGTGGGGTGGGTCCCATTGTGGGGTTGGGTGGGTTGTGTGGGTGGGTGCAGTTGTGGAGTTAGGTGGGTTGTGGGAATAGGGTGGGTCCGGTTGTGGTCTCGGGTGTTTTGTGGGGTTGGGTGGGTTGTGGGGATGGGTTTGGTTGTGGAGTTGGGTGGGTTGTGGGGGTGGGGTGGGTCCAGTTGTAGATTTGGGTGGGCTGTGGAGTTGGGCGGGTTGCTGGGATGGGGTGGGTTGTGGAGTTGGGCGGGTTGCTGGGATAGGATGTGTCTGGTTGTGGTCTCGGGTGTTTTGTGGGGTTGGGTGGGTTGTGGGGGTGGGGTGGGTCCGGTTGTGGTCTCGGGTGTTTTGTGGGGTTGGGTGGGTTGTGGGGGTGGGGTGGGTCCGGTTGTGGTCTCGGGTGTTTTGTGGGGTTGGGTGGGTTGTGGGGATGGGGTGGGTCCAGTTGTGGAGTTGGGAGGGTTGTGGGGGTGGGTCCGGTTGTGCTCAGATTCTGTGTCTCCGCAGCAATGCGCCGTGGAGTTTGAAATCAAAGCCTTCAGTGCAGAGAAACAAGACGCCAAGATCAAGAAGAGGTGAGAGGAAAATCACTATGGAAACCATGTTTGTTTTGTGAAAAGTCCCTCAGTCGTCCAGGTAGAATCCATGATAGCAGGAGAAGTTCAATTTGTCAACTGGACCAAGTTTGTTTGGTTGAAAACGTTTCGCCGCTCATCCGAGAGGCTTCGTCAGCTCTAATAAGAATACTGGTAAGACACTTGCTTATATCTTGCTGTAGGGAGGAGCTACCTAGCTAACTACTTTCCGGAACTATCTCATTGGTTTCGGTCTTTTGTTTCTCTGGCGTCTAGCTTAACGATCCCTATTCATCCTTACACGCCTGCTTTTTCACACCTCTGGCCCTGACCTGGCTAGCCCCATTGTTTCCCTGTTTGTTAGATCTAGGCTTAATAATGGAATTGTAGATGGGATGCAAATTATATCTTACGCCACCATTTCTGTTCAGAGAAGGATTCTCTTTTTTGACAAAAATAGCCTCTTTAACTCCCCTCTCAAACCAATTCTTTTCCCTGGCTAAGATCTGAACCTCACTGTCCTCAAAAGAATGTCCCGTGGCTTCTAGGTGAAGATATACGGCAGAAGACGGTCCACTCTGGCACGCCCGTCTGTGTTGGTACATCCTCTTGTGAAGTGGCTGCTTGGTTTCTCCAATATAGCGCTCACTGCAGTCTTCACGATAGGAGGAGACCGGGGACTCCAAGTAGAAGTCTTCAGGAAGCCCACACACACAGACCAATACCTGCTTTTTGATTCACACCACCCACTGCAGCACAAACTGGGTGTTATTCGGACATTACAACACAGGGCCCAAGTGGTTCCCACAAGCACAGAGGGTAAGGAAAAAGAAGAACAACATGTGCAGGAAGCCCTCTCTGTTTGTGGTTATCCCAAATGGGCTGTTAACAAAACCAAGAGAGACAAGGGCAAGAAACAAGATAATAGAGAATCCGAACCCAGGAGGAAAGGGGTAGCGATTCCATACCTGGCCGGCGTGTCGGAAAAACTACAGAGGATTTTCAGACAATATGAAATCCCAGTTTATTTCAAACCCACAAACACTTTAAGACAAAAACTCGTCCACCCAAAGGACAAAACACCGAGCCACAAACAAAGCAATGTGGTCTACTCCATTCAGTGTAGTGAAGACTGCAGTGAGCGCTATATTGGAGAAACCAAGCAGCCACTTCACAAGAGGATGTACCAACACAGACGGGCGTGCCAGAGTGGACCGTCTTCTGCCGTATATCTTCACCTAGAAGCCACGGGACATTCTTTTGAGGACAGTGAGGTTCAGATCTTAGCCAGGGAAAAGAATTGGTTTGAGAGGGGAGTTAAAGAGGCTATTTTTGTCAAAAAAGAGAATCCTTCTCTGAACAGAAATGGTGGCGTAAGATATAATTTGCATCCCATCTACAATTCCATTATTAAGCCTAGATCTAACAAACAGGGAAACAATGGGGCTAGCCAGGTCAGGGCCAGAGGTGTGAAAAAGCAGGCGTGTAAGGATGAATAGGGATCTTTAAGCTAGACGCCAGAGAAACAAAAGACCGAAACCAATGAGATAGTTCCGGAAAGTAGTTAGCTAGGTAGCTCCTCCCTACAGCAAGATATAAGCAAGTGTCTTACCAGTATTCTTATTAGAGCTGACGAAGCCTCTCGGATGAGCGGCGAAACGTTTTCAACCAAACAAACTTGGTCCAGTTGACAAATTGAACTTCTCCTGCTATCATGTTTGTTTTGGGCAAGTTTTAAATTAAGTACATAAGTGCACAACATCTCCAATTTTACAAGTACTTTATTTAAGTGAAAGCTTACAGCAGGCAAACCGACCTAGAACCTGAACATCTGATATAAAAACTGTTGTGTGTGGTGTCTCATTTTAAATACATTTTATTTTCTCTTGTACTTAGAATGATCTGTGTTATGATCTCATATGTACATCTTTTGTTCATTGTGATTACAAATGGAACCATTGACTTTTCACCCTGAAGTCTGAGTATTTGAAGAACGACAGGCTGCTATAGGGATGTGTGGGAGGGGATAGGGGGTAGGTGAAAATACAAGTTTTCTGAGCTCTTAAGCCACTTGCAAGAATAGTTATGACATGAAACAGGATCATTGTAACACTGAAGCTCATGATGGTTGAGTTGGATCATTATGTCCCTCTAGCTCCAGTGTAGATATTTACATTTCCACAGAATTCCGTACAGCCTGAGGGACAGTGCTGTGTAATAATCAGCCGATTGTGCGTGCGTGTGTGTACGTATGTTTGTGTGTTTGTGCGTTGTGTGTCAGGAGTGCGGTCCGTCTGATGCTGAGGAAGATGCAGTACGCTCCGGAGAGCCAGGGCCCTGCTCCGTGTGTGGAGGCCACGCGTGAGTTCACCATGTCCGAGCGGCCGCTGCAGGTCAAGGCCAGTCTGGACAAAGAGGTGCGAACACATCACTAACCCTGACCTCCTCTGTGCAAAGAGAACAGAGAGCAAAGTGGACTAAATGTACAGAAACAAACACTATATTTGTTCTAAACTAAAACTTATTTTTGTTACTAAACTCCGGGTGGGTGGAGAGTCCTTGCCTCAAGTGGAGGAGTTCAAGTATCTCAGGGTCTTGTTCACGAGTGAGGGGAGGATGGAGCGTGAGATTGACAGGCGGATCGGTGCAGCGTCGGCAGTGATGCGGTCGCTGTACCGGACCGTTGTGGTGAAGAGGGAGCTGAGCCGAAAGGCAAAGCTCTCGATTTACCGTCAATCTACGTTCCTCCCCTCACCTATGGTCATGAGCTCTGGGTAATGACCGAAAGGACAAGATCGCGGATACAAGCGGCCGAAATGAGTTTCCTCCGCAGAGTGTCCGGGCGCTCCCTTAGAGATAGGGTGAGGAGCTCAGTCACACAGGAGGAGCTCGGAGTAAAGCCGCTGCTCCTCCACATCGAGGGGAGCAGCTGAGGTGGCTCGGGCGTCTGTTCCGGATGCCTCCTGGACGCCTCCCTTGGGAGGTGTTCCGTGCATGTCCCACTGGGAGGAGGCCCCGGGGAAGACCCAGGACACGCTGGAGGGACTATGTCTCCTGGCTGGCCTGGGAACGCCTTGGGGTCCCCCCGGAGGAGCTGGAGGAAGTGTCCGGGGTGAAAGAAGTCTGGGAGTCCCTGCTTAGACTGTTGCCTCCACGACCCGGGAAGAAAATGGATGGATGGATGGAAGTTACTAAACTGCATATAAGGCATTTAAAAAGCAATAGTTAATATTATTGCCTACTGTTCATAGCCATGAGCAAGCTCGGTAAATTTGTAGGTTTCTGATTGAAAACATTAAAAAACAAAAAAACTAAATACGTGCTGCCTTCAGTGATCATTGCGATTTCAAACACTACATGAGATCACACAGAACTGCTCTGATTACAGACAGATGTTTCTGACACAAACACCTGACTGCAAAGGCAGAGTCTGAAGTGTGGATCCTCCTCCTCCATCACTCTCCTTTTTAGTCCCCCAGCACCAACTGTTGCACTCCAGACAAAAGCCTATATTTTTATTGAGAGACTGCATTAGTCTTAGACGTTTTACAAACAGCTTCTTGTCACTCTCCTCAGGTCTACTACCACGGAGAGCCCATCAAAGTGCACCTGCAGGTCACCAACAACTCCAGCAAGAACATCAAGAACATCATAGTGTCTGGTAAGTTCTTGTGTCCTCCGCTGATCCTCTGACCATTATCCCTGCTCCTCACTTCTGGCTGAGATCTTCTGACCATACCTTGCTCCTCTGGCTGAGATCTTTCTGTGCTGTGCTTTCAGTGGACCAGGTCGCTAATGTGGTGCTCTACTCCAACGACAGCTACACCAAGTCTGTGGACATCGAGGAGTCTGGGTAAGTCCACTCTGAATGGATGAGCACATGTTTGCTGTGAAACTACAACAATGAACCAGTCAAAGTGAGACTTGCCGTTGTACAGAAGATGGTGTTTTAGTAGTCCTAATGTTCTGTGTCCACCCATGAGTAAATCTCAAATCAGCTCTGTAACCTTCAATTAAAATCTTGATAAATTGCACAGTTATGAAAGCTTTTTGCAGAATCTTGCATTATTAGTTAGCACGTAGCTGCTTAGCCTGCAGCCTGCAGCCTGAAGTGACCCAAATTGGATTTTTTCACCTCTATGCGACCTGGATCTGATCCTTTAATGACAGTCTGAACGACACGGATCCGATTTTTTCAAATGCGACCCAGGCCACTTGGATATGTGGTCCTAAAACTGATACGATCTTTTGGCGTGCGACTTCAGTCTGAACGGCCAGGTCGTGTTCATCCGACCTACCCGTGTTTCCTCCCATGAGAGTGGTACAAGTAGGCGTTCACAAATGTACATAAATGTTCCTCTTGTCATACGAAAATTTTGTATGAACTCAGTGAAGCGGTGAAGCACATAGGATTCCCACCACTCTTGGCTGCAACTCCGCACCCACACGTTCCTCTGTATGGAAGTCGCTGCCACTGCCCCACAAAACGCCATGGCCGACAACCTCGCGCTTCTCCTTCTTAATCTCTTCAAAACAAACGTATTGTACATGTGCTAGCTTCGGTAGGACAGCAAGTTTAAAGGAGAATGAACGTTTTTTACAATCTGAGCCTTATTTCGGTAATAAAACAAGTTGTTTTACTCACCCATAGCACTTTGGTGTCATTTGGAGCATTTCCGGAGATGTTTTAGTTTAGCGATATCCGTAACGTGAGTTCTCGGGGCACATGTTTGCGGTCTCCAAATAACACAAACTTTAGCACTTTTCAAATCATAGAAGCTCAACGTCTTAGTCTACACTTTCGTTTGAATCAAAAGTGGCCTGTAATCCGAGATTTAGCCATAATTTACAGCTTTGCGTTTCATGTTTGGGTCCCGAGAGCTGAGAGCGAATGGGCACTGTCCTCCTCATCTACTCAAAATTATGGATACATCTCAGATTACAGGCCACTATTGAGTCAAATGAAAAAAACGTTAATTCTCCTTTAATAAAGCCAGATGCTCACTCATAGCGTCCATGTTTACTTCCGTAAACACTGAACACGATCGCTGCATGTGACGTCGTCATGTCCTCCAAGGCGCATGTGGGACACTTTTGGGGCGTTTAAAGTTCACACTGGAGATCACATATAAGTCGCATTGAATTGGAAATGTGAACAACCTCGCAAAAAAATCGGATTTCACAAAAAAGTCGGAATTGAGCATTAAGCCCTGCAGTGTGAAAGTAGCCTGAAAGTATGCCTGAAAGTGCATCATGGGGCTTCATCTCACCATCACTTCTGGTTCACTGGTTTAGGTCTAAGCCGGATGTAAACACTAGAACTAAACCAGGTCTTCTTTCAGGGATTCGGTGTCTGCTGGCAGTAGTCTCCAGAAGACCTACACTCTGCTGCCCCTGCTGGCCAACAACAGGGAGAGGCGGGGCATCGCGCTGGATGGAAAACTAAAGCATGAAGACACCAACCTGGCCTCCACGAGCATGTGAGGCCATCAGGACCTCGTTCTGCAGCTCTGAGAGAAACGAGGCTGACATGTGGATGTGCTGTTTGTGTCTGTGGCAGAGTGAAGGAGGGCGTGCTCAGGGAGGTGATGGGGATCATGGTGTCCTACAGGGTCATGGTCAAAGTCATCGTTGGAGGGTGAGTCAAAGATCAGATCAATAACATTCATTGGTAGAGCTGAGTGTAATGTTCTAACCGGCTCGTTTGCGCCCCCTGCCTGCAGAATGATGGGCTCCAGGTCAGTGCTCTGCTCCGTCACTAAATACACACATGTGTTTATAATTCGTTCTTTAACACTGTTTGTCTTTGTCCTGCTACAGTGAAGTGGGACTAGAGATCCCCTTCAAACTCATGCACCCGAAACCAGAAGCAGGTAAACCAGGACTAAAGCAGGACTGAATAAGAACTAAACCAGGACTAAAGCAGGACTGAACCAGGACTGAACCAGGACTATGCAGGACTGAACAAGGACTAAGCCAGGACTAAACCAGGCCTAAATCAGGACTAAACCAGGGTTAAAGCAGGACTGAATAAGAACTAAACCAGGACTAAAGCAGGACTAAAGCAGGGCTAAAGCAGGACTGAATAAGAACTAAACCAGGACTAAAGCAGGACTAAAGCAGGGCTAAAGCAGGACTGAATAAGAACTAAACCAGGACTAAAGCAGGACTAAAGCAGGGCTAAAGCAGGACTGAATAAGAACTAAACCAGGACTAAAGCAGGACTAAAGCAGGGCTAAAGCAGGACTAAACCAAGACTGAACCAGGACTGAAGCAGGATTAAACCAAGACTGAACCAGGATTATGCAGGACTGAACAAGGACTAAGCCAGGACTAAAGTTAAACTAAAGCAGGGCTAAAGCAGGACTGAACCAGGACTATGTAGGACTGAATAAGAACTAAACCAGGACTAAAGCAGGACTGAACCAGGACTGAAGCAGGACTAAACCAAGACTGAACCAGGACTATGCAGGGCTGAACAAGGACTAATCCAGGACTAAAGCAAAACTAAAGCAGGGCTAAAGCAGGACTGAACCAGGACTATGCAGGACTGAACAAGAACTAAACCAGGCCTAAATCAGGACTAAAGCAGGGCTAAAGCAGGATAAAACCAGGACTGAAGCAGGACTAAACCAGGACTAAACCAGGACTATGCAGGACTGAACAAGGACTAAACCAGGACTAAAGCAGGACTGAACAAGGAGTAAAGCAGGACTAAAGCAGGGCTAAGCCAGGAATAAACCAGGACTAAACCAGGACTAAAGCAGGACTGAACAAGGAGTAAAGCAGGACTAAAGCAGGGCTCAGCCAGGAATAAACCAGGACTAAACCAGGACTAAAGCAGGACTGAACCAGGACTGAAGCAGGATTAAACCAGGACTGAAGCAGGATTAAACCAGGACTGAACAAGGACTGAATAAGGACTAAAGCAAGACTAAACCAAAACTAAAGCAGGACTGAACCAGGACTAAAGCAAGACTAAACCGGGACTAAGCCAGGACTAAATCAGGGCTAAAGCAGGGCTAAACCAAGACTTAACCAGGACTTAACCAGGACTGAACCAGGACTGAACCAGGACTGAAGCAGGTGAGGACTTCAGTGGGACTAAAGCAGGATTCTTAATGCCTTTACTAACTGCTGCTCTTGTGTTGTGCTGCTGCAGTGAAGGAGAGGTGAGTTTATGTCACAATAACTTCATCTTTTTAAATAATTCTAGTGAGTGACTCCTTCAAACGAAAATAAATATTCCAAGATGTTCATTTTTTACCTTTTTATTTTTATTACATTGCTAATTCCTTATGTAACAATAGAAATTATTATAGACACAAGATATTATCACAACTATGACTACAAAATATTCTGTTTTGAATAGCCAATAGAATCAAAATGGTGAAGGGTCCACCATAGGCTCGTCTCCATGGAGATGTTATTACTTTGCTTGAATGTTACAAAATACGGCATGAAATTAACCTTTTGTGCTTTAATAATGCAGTACAGAGACAAGGACAAGAAACAAGACAATAGAAAATCAGAACCCAGGAGAAAGGGTGTAGCTATCCCTTACCTGGCCGGCGTTTCTGAAAAACTATGATTTTCAGACAACATGAATTCCCAGTCTGTTTCAAACCCACAAACACTTTTAAGACAGAAACTGGCCCACCCAAAGGACAAAACACCGAACCACAAACATCTCCACCTAGAAGCCACGGGCCACTCCTTTGAGGACAGTGAGGTACAGATCTTGGCCAGAGAAAATAACTGGTTTGAGAGGGGAGTTAAAGATCCCATGACATGGTACTTCTTGATGCTTTTATATGGCGCCTTAGTGGTTCCCTAATACTGTAAATGAAGCCTTCCCCAAAATCAAGCCTCGTTGCATGATATAGCCTCTAGGAGGGAGCTCTATTCAGACTTGTGTCTCTCTACATTTTATTCTGGGCGTTGTTGCTTGAATGCAAATGAGGAGGACAGAGACGAGCCAGTGCAGGCAGGTGGGGGTGTGGCCAAATACGCCGCTGTTTCATGGTTTAGCGCTGGTGCCTTCCGTATGTGTAACCGGAGGAAGAAAGGACAAGCGAACTGCAAGTCCAGCTCTATATTGTTCCATGAAAAAAACACTCATAGGCAAATTTCCACTGAAAATAAAATTAAATCACTGCTGTTTCAGAGGCTCGGACGCTCGGATAAAGGACATCCGAGCCTAGAGAGACTCTCACGTCTCTCCAGGCAAAAACAAACCGCAACTAGCAGCTAGCAGCTCGTAACTCGTAGCTCGTAGCGTTTGTGCTTCTCTGGGGGTGATTTCCAGAGACAGGGGGTGGACATCCAGACAAAGGGGGTGGAAACCTTTCCTGAGTGTGACGTCAGAAAATTTGCTTGTCCAAAATCGCCCGTTTGGACTGTCTTTTTTTCAAATGAGGAAAAGTTTCGCAATTGCTCAGTTTACACATTTCACAACTTTTAGCCATGGGGGTGGGGGGCCCAAAAACAGGGTAGGGGAGCTCATATTAATGTTCAAAAACCTTTGAAAGTGAAAATTTCATGCCATGGGACCTTTAAGGAGGCTATTTTTGTCAAGAAAGAGAATTCTTCCTTGAACAGAAATGGAGGTCTCAGACATCATTTGTCTCCCATCTACAACTCTATCCTCAAACCTAAATCAAAACAAACAAAGAAAACAAGACCCCACACTCCCACTGCATATTTAATAGGCTTATCTAACTAACAGAAACTGTAAACAAGTAGGTGTGGTAGTCTCAGAGTAATTTCACTGTAGTTAGCTCCACCTTCAGGCAGATATAGGCAGTGTCCACCAGCGCCTAACCAGAACTGAAGAAGCAGCTTGGATGAGCTGCGAAACGTATTCGACCAAATAAACTTTTGTCCAGTTGACAAATTGAATTTCTCCTTTTGCCAATACAGTACATGGACAAATTTATACTGTGAGCAGGAGTGGCCTCTCCACAGGACTGATGTGTATCCTGCTTGTCTCCATGGAGTAGTGCCATTCGGTGTAATGCTCTAACCATGAAGACAAGCATTTGGCAGACCCTCCACCAGTAAAGTCATGGGGAACTGTAAAACTGTGATGTTCCTTCTCTAAATATGGTGTATGTGGTCTAATAAATGGCTGGACCTGTTTTTTTCTACTTGAGCAGAATGTGTCTTTTCCCAGTACAGATGAGTACAAAATAAGTCCACTGTGTACTTTCTGCCTCTAATTATACAGCGTTTTATCCTCTGTGAACCAGGAAGTACGCTGTTAGCATGGTAATATTTGTTAGCAATACCATAAGGGCAAAACTCAAAAACTGGTCTCTGAAAGTGGTGAGAAGTGATTACAAACTCATCATGGTGAATAATTATTTTAAATGAACTAGTTCTGTTTTTCATGTTTTTAAGACTCAAGTACAGCACATTTAAAAGAAAATTAGTGTTTTTCCAACCTGGACCTTATTTCGGTGATAAAACAACTTAATTTACTCACCCATTGTACTTTGGTGTCATTTGGAGCATTTCCGGAGATTGTGGAGTTTAGCGATATCTGTTTAACGTGAGTGGTCGGGGCACGATGTTGCGGTCACCAAATAACACAAACTTTAGCACTTTTCAAATGACAAAAGTTCAATGTGTTAGTTTACACTTTCGTTTGAGTTAGAAGGGGCCTGTAATCCGATATCCAGCTATGGTTCCTATTGGATTACGTCATCGAGGGCAGCGTGCATGCGTGCATTCACAGCTGATTTGCAGATAGGACGCTCATAACTTTTCTGTTGCGAGCGACACATGGCTGAAGATTGGGACTTCGAGACTGAAGAGGACTTATTAGAGTATGATGGCCGTTCCTATCGTTTTGAGCCTGAGTGTACGGATGAGGAGGTATTAGAAAGAAGGAAGCGGAGACAGTTTGAGGAGCAGCGCACCAGAGAACAGCCATCGGTATCGCATTACTTCTCAGAATCGTGCGCTGAATCCGCTGGCCTTTTTTCTTTTCCTTTGCTGGTAAAAAAATCCTCCGGACTGAAGTGGGTACTACGATGGTCCAAACGTCTTACAGCTTTGCCTTTCATGTTTGGGTCCATTCTCAAAGCAAGTAGCCACAGCTTCAATAACTCCGAATTGTGATGAGGAAGCCTGTGAAAACTCAATTTCGTCCAAGCTGTCATTTTGTTTTTACAATCGGGATAAATGTATGTTCGCACCATTGTGGGTTTTCTCAAGTGGAGATGTTTTCTTATTATTATTCCTTTGCTTCTTTATGACTGTAACCGAGAGCTGTGAGCGTTGTCTTATCTGCAAATCAGCTGTGAATGCGCATTTCCTTTAAAGGTAACCTTTCTGATAAGAGTACGATACCTGCTTTTTTATATGGCTAGACTAGAGTTAGGTATTATCAGGTATTTTTGCGGAGCGGAGCACCCGTAATAAAATAAATGCAAGAAAAACATGTTTAATGTAATACTGTAGAATTCTAAGCAAAAACAGCTGAGCAACTTAAACGTATAGAGGATTTTCCAAGGAAGGAGAAATCCAGCGACTGTTTGTCCTTTTTCAAATGTTGAAACCACCCCCCTCCTCCACAGTTCCCTAAGTAGAAACGCCTCCTCCTGCCTCCTCCTTACAATAGATGTTCGTTTACAGCCGGTGCTCGTTCAGAATCGCTGTTGCTGCTTTAACTATTTTGTACGCTTTCAAATGATAAGCAGAAGTTTCCTGTCCAGAAGTAATTTAGTGACTAACGCGTCGGTCCAGGGCATAAGCGAACTAAGTGGCTGCTTAGGGCCCCCACGCCACCAGGGGGCCCCCAAGACCCAACCCCCCGGTCCTCGGGAAAAAAATAGTCACTCGCACTGGGGGCTGTATCCAACCTACGTTGATCCCAAAGAGGCCGGATCAGAAAACTCATGGCAAATGTACCCCAAAAATAGCAACAAGTCCAAATCTTTGTGCAGAGAAATGCAAATCTATTACAGAAGTCTTTTTTATTTGATGAAGTCTTTCTTATGTTATGAACAACCTGAAGAAAAGTGCAATTTCAACACAAGCATACACCTCCGTGAACAAATAGGAATTAGTCAATTTTTCTTGGAAAATCCTGCAGTCGGCATCCACTTTTCTCATTTTTGACGTTTTGCTGATGAGGGTGTCACGGTCAACAATCAAAACTGGAAAGAGCGTTTTGGAAAGAGGCAAGTCTTCATTTGTGCTGCTCTGGTGGGAGGGGCCACGCACAGAGACACTGGAAAAGAGGTGCAGAAAATTACCAATACTTTAATAGAAAATTAAAATATAATTAATATTTTAATAGAAAATCAGCCGGGGGCCAGATTAAAGGACCGGGGCCGCATGGTCTAACTGGTCGTGGATTATTGTCTGCCATCCCAACAAACTTTGTGCAAACTGCGAGGAAGCTACAGTTGGAAAAAGCCGCTAAGAACCGCTGCGTTGGTTGATTAAAGGGCGTCTTCAATCTGTGGAATGCGTGAGAGGCAAACGTAAACCACGTAATCCCAACGCACCGGCAAGTCAGTTACAACAGAAATGTCGGAAGTTTGACTGACAACCAAACAGCCAATAGATAACGAGATAGCCTCCTGATCTATTGGCTAACGTTTATCTGGCTCCACCACGTCCACAGTTGATGGATTTTTATTCTTTTTTTTGGCTGCTGTATCTTTATAATCATCTGTAATCACTATTGACAATTTGTATCTGTGTGCGCAGCGAGCTGGAGGAGGAGCTGGTCTTCCAGGAGTTCAAACACACCTACCTGAAAGGCATGCTGGGAGACGAGGACGAGGACGAGGACGGCAACGTGTCAGGAGGAGACGATATGGCACCCAAAGAGAAGTGACCCAGCGGTGTCTACCCAGCACCCACCTGTAAAGGACTTCCAGCATGCTCACTGGTCAGACTATTATTTTAAGTTTACTTTAGTGAAGATCAGTTTTCAGTCAGTGAGTGCAGTGTTGTAGCTGTTATGATTAGTTTCTTATCTCATATCCAAATTTCCCTTTTTTTAAATTTAATTTTATTATTTATTATTATTATTTTTAGCTTTCACAACAGTTTTAACGATGTTCTCGAAAGTGTGTGCTGCCTCCAGTGGCCACTCCAATCACACTGTTCCTTAAACCTCCAGACCCCGCCCTGAAATGTGGTTTTGGGAGGAGTTTCGGTGTTTAGTCCGACTTTAATGCTCCACAAATGTACTGTGTGTCGCAGATAGAGTTGTATGTAGCTGTGTGTGTGTTAGACATTGATAAACCTGTTGGATGTTTTCACTGTTGTGGATGTGACAATAAAAGCTACAAAAGGTACTTTGTGATGATTTATGTACGCATTTATTTATTTAAGTCTGGTTAATAGTCCAGCGTAAGGCCCCGTTCAGCCGAGAGATGATGTCTTGACGCAGACCTGCACCAGATGAGCTTCTGTGGAGCTCATCAGGGCCCAGATGCATCATGGGAATTCAAACCATTTAATGTGAATCATTTGTTTTTTACCGCAAACACCGCAAGCTCTATGATTGGCTCTCGTGTGCATCGGGGAGCTCTCTGATTGGCTCTCTTACATCAGAGAGCTCTCTGATTGGCTCTCGTGCGTCAGGGAGCTCTCTGATTGGCTCTCTTGTGTCAGGGAGCTCTCTGATTGGCTCTCTTGCATTAGAGAGCTCTCTGATTGGCTCTCTTGTGCGTCGGGGAGCTCTCTGATTGGCTCTCGTGCGTCGGGGAGCTCTCTGATTGGCTCTCGTGCGTCGGGGAGCTCTCTGATTGGCTCTCGTGCGTCGGGGAGCTCTCTGATTGGCTCTCGTGCGTCGGGGAGCTCTCTGATTGGCTCTCGTGCGTCGGGGAGCTCTCTGATTGGCTCTCGTGCATCGGGGAGCTTTCTGATTGGCTCTCTCGCGCGTCGGGGAGCTGTGAGGCACTTCCTTGTAGATCTGACACGGAACTACAGTATAAACCAGCCTTTACGCTCATAACTTTGTGAAACTACAGCTTCACGTCAACGCACTGACAGCCACACCAGCTTCAGCAGGAGATACGTGGCTCTACGTTTGTCAGTGGGAAAGACAGTAACAGGTAACAGGTCTGCGGTGACAATAACCAGCTGAATAAGCTTGTTTTTACAATCTGTACAGGCTGACCAAGGCAAAAACACCAGGATTGCTAAGATCAATTTGAAATCACAGTCGTGTTTCTGAGCCTGGGCTGCTTCAAATGACACAGAACTACCCCAGGAACATGTGCTGATGGTAAATGCACAAATACAACAACAGATGCATTCTTGATATGTTATGTTATGTTGTGATGTCGTATTCTTTCTTAAAGGTCCCATGGCATGACATTTTCACTTTCTGAGGTTTTTGAATGTTAATGTGAGCTCCCCTACCCTATTTAGCCCCCCCCATGGTTAAAAGTTGCGAAATGTCTAAACTGAGCATTTGCGATCCTTTTCTGCGTTACAAAAATCGGAGCTCAAACGGGCGATTTTGAACAAGGCACCTTATTGACGTCAGATCGAAAAAAGAAATGCAAATGCAGTTCCACCCCCGTCTGTCTGTACTCAGCGTCTCTGTAAATCATGCCCAGAGAGTTTGGACTGCGAATGCGCTAGGCAATGCAAAATGCGTGTTTTTATTTGCCTGGAGGCACGTCCGAGTGTTTCTAGGCTCGGAAGTCCTTTATCTGAGCCTCTGGACCTTTGAACAGCAGTGGTTTAATTTTATTTTCTGTGGAAATGTGTTTATTTTTCAATGGAACGCTTCAAATCTCGTGCAAAAACAAGGAAATGGATCAGCTGAGGGCTCAGAGCCGAGAGCTGAGAGTTTGGCCACGCCCCCACCCTCTACTATAGGCCTGCTCTTTTCTCCTCATTTGCATTCAAGCAACAACGCCCAGAATAAAGTGTTTGAGAGAGATATTTATGACTCTTTCTCATCTTATCTCTGTTTCTCATGCACTGAGTGTTGATTTTGAAGAAGGATTCATTTACAGTATTAAGATTAAGATTAAGATTAAGATTAAGCCTTTATTGGTCTCACACACAATGACACACAGTGACACACGGGAGAAATTTGACTTTTGCATTTGACCCATCCTTTTTCAGGAGCAGTGAGCAGCCATCTTTTTCGGCGCCCTTGGGGCAGTACCGTGAAGGGTCTTGTCCAAAGACCCACACTGGTTAGCTCATTGCCCGGGGGGGATTTGAACCCACAACCCCCGGGGGGAAAGTCAGTGACTTACCAGTTGAGCTAACCAGCCGAATTAGGGAACCATTAAGGAGCCATATAAAAGCATCAAGAAGTACCATGTCATGGGATCTTTAATTGTATAGTAAGTGTCTGTATATGTATTTTGTATTGTATTGTATATGTATTGTGTGCTCTTTGCCTTTTTACATCATGGGCAGGGGACTACAGATGAAAACAAGCCTTCTGGTTAATTCTAATCATGTGTTTTATGAAATTGCACTGTCCCCTTTTAAATAAACTAAACCTAAACCTAAACCTAAACCTGATGGAAATATGCGGCTACGCTCAGTCAAGTATCAAAAATAAGTTGGATTGTATTTTCATTCATTCCAAAAAAATACTTGTCGAAAACGTGCAGGTTTTAATAAATAATTAATGAAATGATACAAAGAAAAAATAAAGTAAAGCCATATACAAATAAATGAATAATGAAATGAAAACACAGAAATGTATTCAGCAGGGATTTATTTTGAAAAAAAAAAAAAAAAATTCACAAAATCATAAAATCAATCATTGTCAGAAGCACAACCAGATCACAGCTTAGGTTTCATTTCTACGCCTACAGCTTCTTTGATTCATTTATGTACAGCAGCAACTCATCAGGACAGGCCTATTCTACACGAGAAACAGTCTTGCTCTTATCGGTAACACGTCAGTCTGCTTGTTTTCGTCTCATGCGTACACACTGCAGGTTACAGAGTGAACAGCTGCATGAGGGAGCAGCGGGAGAATCTGAAGTCGCACGCTCGTTCTTGTGCCCTAAACTTTCTTTTGTGGAGTAATCAAGGTGCATCGCATTCTTAGACTGACGGACAAACAGACAGATGGAGAAATGAGTGAGAGGCATGATTTGATTTGATTTATTTCCACTAAGTAAACAAAAATGCAGATATTTATTTGCTTTTGTTGCTCAGATGAATCCCTGGATACACGGAATAGTAAATGTGTAATATGAAATTTAAATTAATTAATAAGTAGTATTTAAAGTTTAAAAATACATTTGAGTGAAACGTAGTCATAATCACATGGTAAATAAATTAAATAATTTATGGTATTTATGGAAATATGGTTAAAGTGGACCAAATAAAATGTCTTTATTTATGGAAAGTGCCTTTATAATTGGTCCCTGTGTTGTCTCAGCCTAGACATGAGGACTATGGACAGTCCACAGCGCTTGGAGACAAGCTGAAATATGTAGCTCTAAAACAATATTCCGTGTACCTGCAGAGACTTTAGTTTTAGTCACTTTTTTTTATCCCCAGGGAAACTGTAGACCGGTGTAATT
This sequence comes from Paratrypauchen microcephalus, assembly GCA_036785185.1. NCBI lineage: Eukaryota > Metazoa > Chordata > Actinopteri > Gobiiformes > Gobiidae > Paratrypauchen > Paratrypauchen microcephalus. The sequence goes on along the minus strand of JAVJIX010000106.1, from coordinate 2,766,715 downwards.
AGATACAGGGAAATCTCGATTCCCGCCGAAATCACAGGAGTCTGGCTTCAGCAGCCAGCCTGAGAAGATGCTGCTCATCTCAAAGTCGGCGTACATGCCATTACTGGTAGCGTCTTTGACCTGCAGCCACACCATGTCACGCGCCCTTAGGTGGAGCACCACCTCCTGACTGATTGTGTGTGTGTCTGTGGTTCCTGTTATCTTCAAAACAGGACGAGGATTCTCTCCCTGTTTATGGAACAAGCCCGCTATGAGCTGTTTCTCTTTGACAAGCAGGTTAAAGTTGAATACATAAGTGCCATTGACAGGGGCAATGTAGAAACCAAGTGAAGGATTATAGTGATCATGAACGTTATTGATGATTGTGCTGAATACGACAGGAAAGGAAGGTGGTGGGAAGGGCTCCGCCAGAGCAACGGAGAAAGCTGATTGGAAAGCGAGTGAGCATGGACCAGGCATTCCCGGAAAACCCGCGTCCCCCATCTGTCCATTCAAGCCAGCGTCTCCCTGAGCCCCCTGTACTCCATCAACCCCCTGCTCCCCCATCTCTCCTCTCTCTCCTTTTGGCCCGGGTACTCCGGCTACACCGTCAGTGCAGTCACACGGGCCTGGTGAGCCTTGCACACCTTTCAGCCCATTTAAACCATCTCTTCCATAACGTCCTGCGTCTCCCTTATCACCTTTGACTCCTGGCACGCCCCCGGAGCCTGCAGAGCCTGGTAAACCATGAGGACCCTGTGATCCTGGGAGACCTGGGTCACCAGGACGACCAACGCCAAACTCACAGAAGCAAGAGCCAGGATCACCCGAAGGCCCCAGAGGTCCTTTGTTGCCATTATCTCCATCGTACCCCATCTCCCCTGGGAAAACAAGCACAAGCTTTTAGATCAGGGGTGGGCAATTATTTTCCCCAAGGGCCAAATGAGAAGCAGAAAATATTGTGGAGGGCCAAAAGTTTGAAATCTACTCTGGTTATTAATTTTATTTCTACGTTGAAATCAGTAAATGGCATTGTTTACAGAAGTTCTGTATTATTATTAAGTAATGAGAGAATGAGGTTTTACAAAAACTGAATTTATTCAGTAAAATAATTCAAAACTATGGTAAAAGTGAAACATTTATAACTCTTTTTCAGTCACATTAACCCCACAATGCTTTCGGAGTTTAACTTCCTTAACTTTGTATTAAGACACCACAATGTCTTTGTTTGCCAAATAATATAATACAAGATATGTCAGTGCCAAACTCTGTAGAAAAAGTTAGCATGTTTAGTGTTTTTTTTTTTTTTTTTCTTGATCAGTGAGAGAAATCTCGCCTCTGTTGAGCTTTAACAAGTGCATCAAAGTCAGGTTCATGTTTGAGGTGGAGATGTGAAGCACGTCCCACAGATGATCATCAGTACAAATGCATTATGTACAATTTTGAAAGTTATTTTTTTTCTTAATTCCAAGCAACCTTTCGCGGGCCGGTCAGAGTTGGCTTGCGGGCCGTATTTGGCCTCCGGCCCTTGAAATGCCCAGGACTGTCTTAGATGGAGCACTAATGTTTGACTGTACATCTATACTACTGGATCTGAAACGTAGTTGGATCTTTGCAGTTTGAATATTCTGTCTGAGAGTGCACTGATCTTTATATCGAAATATTCCATCTCCATCTGCTACTTGGAAGCTGCTGTTGAGTTGTGGCTGGACCTTTTGAGCACACAGATGGCTGTGTGATGATGTCATACCTTTGAGTCCCTGGTCGCCCTTGATCCCGGGGAGGCCGATGTCGCCCGGCTGGCCCTTTTCTCCCTCATCTCCTTTCTCACCTGACAAACACACACAGATTCACAGACACAGTACAGACACAGAAGGACGGAAGTGCACAAAACCAAAGCCATGGCCCTGATGTAGAATATGAAGGGCTCAGGTTTTACCATAGACTGTATACCGTGGCCCCGCGCTCTGTAACTGCTGCTGTCAGGCTCATCATTTTGGGCTTAAAATGTCTATCTTTACTTGACTCTACTTGATCCTGGAGTCTTTTCACTATTTTGTTCATAAATCAAGATATGAATGTTCAAAGTATGGCCTACACCAGGGGTCGGCAACCCGCTCTTTGATCCCTCTGATGCGGCTCAGTACAGAGGTCCCTCGTTTATCACGGGGGGTTTGTTCTAAAAATAACCCACGACAAGCGAAATCCGCGAAGTCGTCAGCTTTATATTTTACAATTATTCTCCATGTTTTAAGGCTGTAAACGCCTCACCACACACATTATACACTTTTCTCAGACTGGAATGAACGTTTTCTCCCATTTCTCTCTTGTTTGAACACTCAAACTTTCGTAGATTTTCAAATAAAAAGCACATATTATAGTATTATAGAGCGAAACCAAAGTGTATTTCGTGTGTATTTCACAGTTCTTATGACCGAGCCTCTTCGTCCTGGCGCCGCTTCGCTGTGGCGGGTTTTGTCGGGGAGAAAACTTGCAAACATACAGCACTTCAGAGTCACACTGCGATCCAACATTTATATAAATCTGGCAAACTGAACGCATCCTGTACAGGAGACACGGAGGAGAAAGACTGACGAATCGGCAAAGGTCTACAGTCCCTTAGCCAATCAGGACGCAGAAATGCGCGTTGATACACTACAAAAAAAATTGGAATAAAAAAATCCGCGAAACAGCGAGGCCACGAAAAGTGAACCGCGATATAGCGAGAGACCACTGTATTTAATTAAAATGTATTTTATTTTAGTTCATTTTCTAAATGTAATTCTATGGCACAAAGGCAAAAAAAGCCGTTATATGCAGTGTTGTTTCATTTTAAATTTCAAAAGGATTTTGTGGCTCCCAGTGTTTCCTTTACTGTGTGAAATGGGTCCAAATGGCTCTTTGAGTGGTAAAGGTTGCCGACCCCTGGCCTATACGTTCAACTGCCTCACACTTGATTGGCTCTTTGGTCCCACTCAGATTTCCAAAATAAATCTTGGCTCCAGATTAGCTGCTATAACTGCTAGCCCCAATTGTCTTAATTTGGCTGGAGCCGAATGCTGTGGGTGATGTCCACATTTTTATGCAGTGTTTCTGATCTCGGGGAGACAAGAGCACTTTAAATGAACCTCTGAACCTTACCACTGCACAAAGAGAGCCATGCTTGGTTAAAACACAGCTCCAGGTATGTTTATGCTAACATCAAATGTGACTGATTAAACTAACTACAGTATTCAATTAACAAGACTGTTTTCTAAATCAAAAATACCACATTGATTGTGAGACACTGGTCACTGACACTGACACTCTTCCACTAATGTGCTCTAAAGGTTCAAATCAGTTTGGCCAAGTACTGGGCCTCCCTACTTAGCGGAAGAGTGACGAGTAAATATGAGGACTCACCTTTGGCCCCATCACCCGTAGTCGTAAATCCCCGAGGTCCTCTGAAACCCGTGAGACCCCTCCTGCCTGGACTGCCATCAAACCCTGAACACAACACAGATGAGTATAGGTGAGTATAGGTAAGGACAGGAGAGTATAGGTGAGGACAGGAGAGTATAGGTAAGGACAGGAGAGTATAGGAAAGGACAGGAGAGTATAGGTGAGGACAGGAGAGTATAGGTAAGGACAGGAGAGTATAGGTGAGGACAGGTGAGGACACGTGAGTATAGGTGAGGACAGGTGAGGACAGTTGCGTATAGGTGAGGACAGGAGAGTATAGGTAAGGACAGGTGAGTATAGGTGAAGACAGGTGAGTATAGGTAAGGACAGGAGAGTATAGGTGAGGAAATGTCAGTATAGGTGAGGACAGGAGAGTATAGGTGAGGACAGGTGAGTATAGGTGAGGACAGGTGAGTATAGGTGAGGACAGGTGAGTATAGGTGAGGACAGGTGAGTATAGGTCAATATAGGTAAGGACAGGAGAGTATAGGTAAGGACAGGAGAGTATAGGTGAGGACAGGTGAGTATAGGTGAGGACAGGTGAGTATAGGTGAGGACAGGTGAGTATAGGTGAGGACGGGAGAGTATAGGTGAGGACAGGTGAGTATAGGTGAGGACAGGTGAGTATAGGTGAGGACAGGAGAGTATAGGTGAGGACAGGAGAGTATAGGTGAGGACAGGTGAGTATAGGTGAGGACAGGAGAGTATAGGTGAGGACAGGTTAGTATAGGTGTGGAAACGAGAGTATAGGTGAGGACAGGTCAATATAGTTGAGGGCAGCTGAGTATAGGAGAAGACAGGAGAGTATAGGTGAGGACGGGAGAGTATAGGTAAGGACAGGTGAGTATAGGTGAGGAAATGTCAGTATAGGTGAGGATAGGTGAGTATAGGTGAGGACAGGTAAGGACAGGTGAGTATAGGTAAGGACAGGAGAGTATAGGTGAGTATAGGTGAGGAAATGTCAGTATAGGTGAGGACAGGTGAGTATAGGTGAGGAAAGGAGAGTATAGGTGAGGAAAGGAGAGTATAGGTGAGGACGGGAGAGTATAGGTGAGGACGGGAGAGTATAGGTGAGGACGGGAGAGTATAGGTGAGGAAAGGAGAGTATAGGTGAGGAAAGGAGAGTATAGGTGAGGACGGGAGAGTATAGGTGAGGACGGGAGAGTATAGGTAAGGACAGGTGAGTATAGGTGAGGACAGGAGAGTATAGGTGAGTATAGGTGAGGAAATGTCAGTATAGGTGAGGACAGGTGAGTATAGGTGAGGAAAGGAGAGTATAGGTGAGGAAAGGAGAGTATAGGTGAGGACGGGAGAGTATAGGTGAGGAAATGTCAGTATAGGTGAGGACAGGTGAGTATAGGTGAGGAAAGGAGAGTATAGGTGAGTAAAGGAGAGTATAGGTGAGGACGGGAGAGTATAGGTGAGGAAATGTCAGTATAGCTAAGGACAGGTGAGTATAGGTGAGGACAGGTGAGTATAGGTGAGGACAGTTGCGTATAGGTGAGGAAAGGAGAGTATAGGTGAGGACGGGAGAGTATAGGTGAATATAAACATGTAATCATGGTTAAGAGCATAAATAATGTTAACAGACTAACGTGTATAGAAGTGAAATTCATCATTTGTATTTTAAAACATTTGTTAGAAAAATCTAAAAAGAAATGATCAATATATCATGTATTTGGTAACGTTCCATCTCTGAGTGTGAGTGATGGGGCTTTTGGCCCTTTTATGGGATTTGGATTTGGGATTTTATTTGGATCTGTTCATTTCAAAGAGCCATTTATTGTGTATTTATAGGACAGAAGCCAAATGTGTGAAGTCATTTTATCTACAAATTCATCACAGAGAAATTACCCAGACTCAGACTGGCTTAAAATGGTTCAAACTGAGAGTCGAGTGCCTTTACCCATTGAAATGATGCTAAATAAAATGTAAATAAAACAACAATAATAATGATTTTAAAAAACGGTTACTGATGCCAAATATGTTTTGTGCATAAAGCTTTTTTGTCACTTGCTGTGCCTCTGAGCTGGTCCTTGTGTTGATTCAAGGCTAATCGATATAAAAGTTCATTAAACTTAGAAAGAAAAATATGTGGTCCTTTTAAGCATGTGCACATACCTGGTTCTCCCTGGTCCCCGCGCACTCCCTTGGGGCCCGTGGTGGCCTTGCAGTGGGAGCAGAGGCAGAAGAAGGGGATCTTGTCGATGGGGGCGGGGTTTTCAACGCTGAGCATCACATCGCAGACGGAGGTATCGGGGTACTTGACAGACACGTCTTCATAGAGGTCTTTCTCGTTGCCCTCCCCACCCCCACCCCCAGTGGTATCATACATGTACATCATCAGGCTCTTGCCTAACATGCCACTGCCCTGGGGCCCCGACGGCGGCCCTTTGTCTGAGAAGTTACCAAAGCCGTTAAAGACCATGGTGTTGTCCGTAGTATTTTCGTCCACTCCAGGCGGGTAATGTAACATGGACGAAGTGAGCACGCTCAGAACCATCAGCCCCAGCAGCCTCAGCATCTGTAGCAAACAGGCAACCAATCAGGCTCCAGCATGTCCTGTTCACAGATCCCAATGCCCAATCTGCACCAATTACCCAATCTGAGTCAATCATGGCTCCTGATAATAAGGAAACACACACAACTGAACTGTGTATGTTTATTGGGATGTATGGAGTACTTGATAATGGATGTAATGACTGTGAGTATGTGAAGATTGGGGAAATTGTATGAATGATGTACATGGGTTGCAAGTTTAAATGCACTGTAAATATGGCACTCTGACCCCTCCCCCAGAGGACTACAGATGGAAATGAGCTGTAAAGCTAGAATCTGGTACAAGCATCTCTAAAACAAGTTGTTTAACTCACCCATACCACTTTGGTGTCATCTGGAACATTTCCGGAGATGTTTTAGATTAACGATATCCGTAACGTGAGTTCTCGGGGCATATGCTTGCGGTCTCCAAATAACACAAACTTTAGCACTTTTCAAATCATAGAAGCTCAATGTCTTAGTCTACACTTTCATTTGAGTCAAAAGCAGTGGTGAAAATAAAGCGGTGTGCACCAGAACGCAGCACCGGTATAAAATTCACAGCCGGTACCCAGCACCGCTAAGAGAATATGGTTAACGGTGGCCAAAACCCACATTGCCATTCGAGAATAACTGAAAGATACTGGCTGGTTAGCTCAACTGGTCAGTCACTGACTTTCCCCCCGGGGGTTGTGAGTTCAAATCCCCCCGGCAAGAGAGGGTTTATGCTGAGTCAGCACTGTAGTTATATTTTAAGGTGTAAAACGTTAAAAAAACAAAACAAAACAAAAAAAAAAACAGGTAAAACAAGTGTTTTTTTTTTTGTTTTTTTAAACTGTAAAGTGATGCACTGGACATTATAGCACCTGTAAGAAATGAAAACTACTTTCACCACTGGTCAAAAGTGGCCTGTAATCCAAGTTTTATCCATAATTTACAGCTTTGCGTTTCATGTTTGGGTCCCGGGAGCTGAGAGCGAAATAAACTGTGACTCTGCTCATGCGCACTGTCCTCCTCATCTACTCGAAACTATGGCTAAATCTCGGATTACAGGCCACTTTTGACTCAAACGAAAGTGTAGACTAAGACATTGAGCTTCTATGATTTGAAAAGTGCTAAAGTTTGTGTTATTTGGAGACCGCAAACATATGCCCCGAGAACTCACATTATGGAGATCGCTAAACTAAAACATCTCCGGAAATGCTCCAAATGACACCAAAGTGCTATGGGTGAGTAAAACAACTTGTTTTATTACCGAAATAAGGCTCAGATTGTAAAAAACGTTAATTCTCCTTTAATGTAACTGTACATTGTCCTTGAAATAAATAAATAAATAAATACAAAATAAATACAAATACAAGCTAATCCCTCTAGCCAGACTTTACGATACATTAGAAAAAAGAAAAAAAAACCTAACAACTGGCAAAGGAGAAATTCAATTTGTCAACTGGACAAAGTTTATTTTGATTAAAAAGCATTTCGCAGCTCATCCAAGCTGCTTCTTCAGTTCTTTCTCCTTTATTTACGGGTGTGCTCTTTTCTAAAATTGGAAACTCTGTTCCACCTCGTGATGTCATTGAAGCTACATCTATTGTTTGTTGAAACTTCTTATATCTCAGTGCGGAGACTTTCTGTGGTAATATCAACTGAATAAGGTTTTTAAAAGACAACCACTTATGGTTATTGTAATGTACACTGGTACCTCACCTTACGAAATTAATTCGTTCCAGAAGTGGTTTCGTAACGTGAATTTTTCGTAAGTTGAGTAGCTATTTCAATGGAAAAGGCCTGATCCGTTCTAAGGTATTTTTTTTATAGTGTAACATTGTGTTTTGCTTCCTGATTGGCTAAGAGACTGTAGAGCCATGACTAAACGTGGAATAAACCAGGTCTGGACTAGAACTAAACCAGGTCTAGACCTGGACTGGACCTGGACTAAACCAGGACCGGACCAGGTCCAGACCCGGACCAAACCGGGACCAGACCAGGATTAAATCACCCCGTGCGGCTTTCCGCTGGCCTCGCACGGCTCCTGCGCTCGCCCGCGCATGCTCGGCCCGCACGTGCTCGGCCCCGAGGGGGAGGCACTGCCCGGGCGCCGCGTCTCCATCCCGCGCCCGCAGCCGTGTCGACGTCGCTTTTTGATCCTTCGATGTCTGCTCTTCCTATCATTGTGAAGCAGAATTCACCAAGCGTTGGATTGTTCACTCACTAAGGGAACGTGAGCGGGGTTTAGACCTTCGTGAGACAGGTTAGTTTTACCCACTGATGATGTGTTGTTGATAGTAATCCTGTGTCTCAGCTCCCCTCGCGCGTTCGGCGCTATATTGAGCCGTGTCTACCCCTGTGCTTCACTATCAACACATTCCGTTGAAAATCTATGAAAGTTCGAGCGTTCAAACGAGAGAGAAATGCGAGAAAAGCCCAACTCCAGTCTGAGAAAAGCGTAGAATGTGTGTGGTGAGGCATTTACAGCCCTAAAACATGTAGAACAATTACAAAATACAAAGTTGTCCTACCTCGTGGACCTCTCCCACCGCGGGCCACCTCTGGAACCTAACCCCGTGTGTGTTGATAAAGTGTATTTACGTTTCGGGGCGTGCATCTGAGCGCGCATTAATTGAATTTTTGAGATTTTGCGTTTCGTAACTTGAATTTTCTTTCGTATCTAGAGACCAAAATTTAACGTGAAGGCGTTTCGTAACTTGGATTTTTCGTTTGTAGAGTCTTTCGTACGGTGAGGTACCACTGTACTGTAGAGTTGTAAAGTTCATTTGAGGCTACAGATAGCTTTTAACCTTAACATCACAAGGTGGATTTGGAGCTTTGGTCTTGTACACAGGCTAATAATGCAGGATTACTCAAACACGTGTAAATGAAACAAAACACAACAGCTACGTTTGTCACAGTGGTGGAAGAAGTCTAAAAATCTACTCGACGAAAAGTATTCAAGCTTTTAAAGTTTTAAAATGTACTTAAAGTGTAAAAAGTAAAAGTATTTCATGCAGATTTTGAGATCTAATAAAGGTTAAAATCCTCCTGTGGACCCACCAACCGCGAGAGGATTCATGGGGGTTGGTGCATTGTGTGCTGGGCAGCGGATCTGCTCGGACTGCTGACCGCGACCCAGAAAATGGAAAAGCGGAAGAAGATGAATGAATGAATGAATGAATAAAGGTTAAAATGTAGGGGTGTTGATAAAGATTTGTGTTCAGCTTTGTTCAACAGAAACAATTGAATCAATTGTTTCTTCTAGCTGTTTTTATTTTCATTTATATATTTTCCTTTGGTCAGATTATGAATTTTCAAAAAACCCTTAGCATTCTCAAACAAATAAACTTTTACTTTTCAGACCAGTTGAAAAGTGTACTGGAGTAGAAAGTACAGGCACCTTCTTTCAAATGTAGTGTAGTAAAAGTAAAAAAGTTTGTATTTAAATTGACTTAAGTAAAGTCTCATTTATAAAAATTAACGTAAAACTCACACTCAAAGACAAATTTCCACAAATTTCCTCAACCTTACTGACTCTGAGCTGAGGTCCCACACAAAGTTCAGACATTTTGGACCAGACCATGTGTTAAGTTGTCTTTTTATAGACTTAACATAGAAACTCACTTACGCAATGTTTAAAGAAACCCCAGATACCGAAGATTTGAGGAGGTAAAAACATTCTAACACTGCTAATATCTCACATGAGTCCATTTTGCGTAATATAGGACTTTTAAGCGTTCGCACTAAATGATCCAAAAGCGTTGTGGCCCGTCTCTGATGCCTGTATTGTTCGTGCGGTGGGGACGCAGAGCAGAGATTTTCGTGATAGTCCACTCTTTCTCTAACGACCCGACCTCATTTTGCTCAAAGATTGTTTACACTGTATTGTATTGTCGGGACGAGGTTGGGTCCAATCGCTCTTTTCTGTGCCTTTGTCAACTCACAAGGGGCTTCACAATGTAAGACAATCTTTGGGCGAAGTCTATGCCCTCATTACCAGCATCCTCCTCTGCTTTTCACAGGGTCGATACAAAAGGCGCTTTGAAGACGCAGCTTGGCGATAAAGTGTTAAGAAAAAATACGGAATTAACATGGAACACATTAAAGCGAACTTACTTTGTTTACATTCGCCAAAGACATACGCACTCTTTTCAATTTTCATGTCTTTTCACAAAGTCAGTTTAGGAAAGTCAGTATTCCAATTTCTCGCGAGGACTTCGATCTATGTACATCGTCTACGTTGTCCCGGATTTATTCCAGCGCAAACTACATTCATAAATCTTTTTTCGCAGATTCCGACAATCAAACAGTTTTCGATACTTATGATCAGTTATAATCAACAAGTGTAATACGTGGCAAAATATATATTCAAATTCTGTTTCTAATTGTCATTTTCAAACTGGTTGGTTGGTAACTTACCTTGGTGCCGTGCGTCTGAGCTCCAGTCCCGTGCGAATGGATAGCTTCGCAGTTTTCTCAGATCTTTTATAGACCTCGCCCAGAACTTGTCCTGGTTTCTGCCCGGTTTCTTTCCTAGACAAAGAGGACCAGATCAGGTGGGACCGTCCTCTTTGTGCTCCACCAGCGCTGAGCCTGTCCAGAGTCTTTTCATGTCTCCACCCTGAGCTATCTCTCTCCACCATTTCAAAATCAGACGGCAAGTTCGTCTGAGCAGGCCTCTGAAAGTTCAAGTTTGTTCTGCCCTTTGCTCAACCCTTCTCTTGTCAGTAGACCAGAGGTGCACACATTTACTTAAGTATAATTACAACATTGTGCTTCTTGGAGTAATTTAATCTTCATACTTTTACTCCTACTTGAGTAATATATTGTACCGTGGTCCCTCATTTATCGCGGGGGTTAGGTTCCAGAAATAACCCGTTATGAGTGAAATCCGCGAAGTAGGACAACTTTATATTTTACAATTATTATACATCTTTTAAGGCTGTAAATGCCTTAAAAAATTGGAATTAACGTTTTCTCACATTTCTCTCTCGTTTAAACACTCAAACTTTCGTAGATTTTCAACAAAATGTATTAATAGTGAAGTGTGGGGGGAGACATGGCTCCGGAAGCCCCGCCGGACGCGCGAGGAGCGTGGAGACATGAGTCACTGGATCCGCAGGAAGCACCGCGCTCATCCGACGGCACTGCCAAGTCCCCGGACGCGACACGCACCAACCCCTTGGAGAAGTGCGCGACACGTGCACCCCTCATTGTGGTCAAATCCGTGACAGAGCAGCACGACTGGCGCAAGGCCGGGGCTGCGAGCACGAGATCGAACCGCGACACCCGGACCATGCCTCCCCCTCAGGACCGCGTCCTCGCAGCCCGAGCCACAAACCGAACACGCACAAACGAAAGCAAGAGCCGCACGAAACCAGCAAAGGGTTGATTTAATCCTGGTTTAGACCTGGTCTAGTCCCGGTTTAGTCCAGGTCTAGTCCTGGTTTAGTCCAGGATCAGTCCAGGTTTAGACCTGGTTTAGACCTGGTCTAGACCTGGTTTAGTTCTGGTCTAGACCTGGTTTAGTCCACGTTTAGTCCTGGTCTAGTCCTGGTCCCCCCTGCATCTCCCATCTACAGTCTCTTAGCCAATCAGGACGCAGAACACAATGTCACACTATTTTTTTTTAAAAAGGCCGCGAACAGTGAACCGCAATAGAGCGAGGGACCACTGTACAGTAGTGCAGCGATGTAACAGAACTTGAGTATAAGTTGTGCTTCCTCTTCTCACTGTGAGTAAGAAGAAGTGACTTTATTGATCTCACACAGGATAAATTGTCCTCTGCATTTGACCCATCCTGTTATTAGGAGCAGTGGGCAGCACATGACTGCGCCCGGGGACCATCTCCATGATCTTGTTGCTTTGGCTTGGTCAGGACCTCATCTGGAGGATTTTTACCTATGGTGCATGTTTTGGGTTGGTGCGGGAAACCGGAGTGCCCGGAGGAAACCCACCCAGACACTCAGGGAGAACATGCAAACTCCACACAGAAATCCGAATCTTACGGCCATACCAACATGCCACACGGGGATCGAACCTGGAACCTTCTTGCTGTGAAGCGTGAGTGCTAGCCACATCAGAGTTTCAAACCATTTTATTGTTGTAAAGAACTAAAAATGGTCATTTGTTTATTTTTCAATTAGAAGCTTTAGCATATTACATAGCATAGCATAGCATACATTTGCACTATTATTGACCAACTGTTAAGATAATCTGTCAGATTACAGCTGCACATGTAACTGTTCGAATGTTTACATTTCCTGTTTGCACTATATCCTCCTGAGACCCGGCCCATTCATTTATGTCCTTGATAGTGGACATTGAGTTAACCAGTAGATCTTTTAAGTGTTTTGAGATAGACTTTAGTTTGTGGCTGCACTATGATAAATAAACTAGGACTAAACCAGAACTGAACCAGGTCTAAACTAGGACTAAATCAGGACTAATTCAGGACTAAACCAGGACTAAATAAGAACCAAACCAGGAATAAACCGAGACAAAACAAGACTAAACCAGGAGAAAATCAGGACTAAACCAGGTCTAACCAGATTTAAACCAGATCTAAACCAGGTCTAACCAGATCTAAACCAGGTTTAAAAGATAAGATAAGATAAGATACGATAAGACTTTATTGATCTCACACATGAGAAATTTACTTCTAAAGATCTAAACCATGACTAAAAGAGGTCTAAATTAGGTCTAAACCAGGAGTAAACCAGGTCTAAACCGGATTTAAACCAGATCTAAACCAGGTCTAAACCAGATCTAAACCATGACTAAAAGAGGTCTAAATTAGGTCTAAACCAGGTCTAAACCAGATTTAAACCAGATCTAAACCATGACTAAAAGAGGTCTAAATCAGGTCTAAACCAGATCAATACATAAATAATATTATAATACATAAACAAATAAACAAATAAATAAATAAATAAATAAATAAATAAATATTGAAATACACTTTTTTCTTCAGGTCCCAGGAGGTTAACAACTATGTTTACACTTCCTGTTTGCACGATATCAACCATGTTTACACCCAGTTTTTACTACTGACAGTTGCACATAAAACTAATGCTGCACATTATCTGTAAATATGTACATAGCACCTAGCCTATATTTTTCATAGTGTATATTCTGTAAAGATTGTTTCTATTTGATTATGCTTTTTTACATGCTTCTCTTTATCTTATTTATCTATTTTAATGTTTTGCTCTTGGCATCCAGGGTGGGCAGCAAAGTAAGAATTTCATTGTACAAGGAAACATGTTTCTTTACTGTGCATATGACAATAAAAGCTTTGAATCTTGAATATTACTGAAATCAAACGCTGTTTCATTCAGAACATCTTAACAGGTCAAGTTACATTTTAACATAGGACCCCTTATTTGAACGGAGCTTCGCGATTCTTGTGTCCATTGAACTTGTGAGTTTGTGGAGAGTTTCTGCTTGAATTTCTTTGTAGGATGTTAGAAAAGCTGAAGAGAAGAGCTGCTGTTTGGATGTGAACTGCCTCCCGCCCTCGTAGATCTTTCGCTTGAGGAGCTCCAAAGGTTCTCCATAGGGTTGAGGTCAGAGGAGGATGGGGGCCGCACCATGAGTTTCTCTTCTTTTATGCCCATAGCAGCCAATGATGCAGAGGCGTTCCTTGCAGCATGAGATGGAGCATGAAGATGATTTTGCTACGGAAAGCACAGTTCTTATTTCTGTACCATGGAAGAAAGTGGTCAGTCAGAAACTCCACATACAGAGGTCATTTTTGCACCTTCAGGGACCCTAATGGGGCCGACCAGCTCTCTCCCCACGATTCTGGCCCAAAACATGACTCCACCACCTCCTTATTGATGGCCAACCATCCGCCAGTCCATCCTCTTGGACCATCCAGGGTTGCACGGCACTTATCAGTGAACAAAACTGTTTGAAAATTAGTTTTCATGTATTTCTGGGCCCACTAGAGCCGTTTCTGCTTGTGAGCTTTGTTTAAGGGTGGCCGAATATAAGGTTTATGCATAACTGCAAGCCTCTAGAGGGTTGTGGAGTTTGCATGTTCTTCCTGTGCCTGGGTAGGTTTTCTCCGGGCACTCCGGTTTCCCCCATCAACCCAAAAACATGCTCCATAGGTAAAATTCTCCAGCTAAGGTCCTGACTAAGCCCAGCAATAATATCATGGAGATGGGTCCCCGGGCGCCTGGAAGATGAGCTGCCCACTGCTCCTGAAAGGATGGGTCAAATGCAGAGAAATAAAGATAAATAAAGGATTTAAAAAAAAAAAAAATACACCTTCATGTTCGCGGGACTCCAGAGGCACCAGCAGTTTCGAATATCTGTTTGCTGCTTTGTACCTTAATCCGATGTATTTGTCTGGCAGAAACCTTCCTCATTGTGCCTTTATCTGCACAAATTCATGTGTGCACTGAATCAGCGACAATTTTTATTTATTTATTTATTTATTTAAATTAGGACAATGCATATCAATCAACATGTCAGCAGAGAGCTTCAGTGTAAATATGCCGGAGTTAGCACAATAGCTAATTTACATCCGTAGTCCTAAGGCAGGTAAGAACAAAACACATTCACACAAACAGAGAAAACAGAATACAAAATAGACATTTCACCAAGACCATGTAGTTGCAATAGACCCATCTCCAAAAGTCAGAATAATCTACATGTGTGAGCACGTCTGGTTAGTTTTCAACCAATGCTTCAGAGCCGTTTTAAAGGCTGAATCGGTGCCACAGTTCCTGACGTGGGCTGACAGTGTGTTCCATGTCTGTGAGCCTCTGATAGACGTCACCATTTGGCCAGATTTAGTCCTACGCCTTTTTAGGTTACAGTCTCCTCTGGTCAATGCTCTGGTATTTACTCGGTCGCCAGGTTTTAAACTTTAAAAATGAGACAAGCATCCGTAAATATCTAATAACTATCAAAATCCAAAATGCTATACTTACTTAAGATGTTACAGTAATGATACTGTAAAGGCTTTTTGTCCAAAGATCTCTTTATAGTACAATGATCGTGCTTAAGTTTTTGTGAAATATCTAAGGTTTTCATACCTTGTCCAAGGTATTCAACTATTTCACACTTTTTGGCATTAGAGAGATCTTTTTTCTTTCCCATATTGCTTGAAAATGGTGCTCTGTTTAATAATGTGGAATGTCCTTTTTACGTCGTTTTTCCTTCAGTTAGACCTGGCAAACTCATTGGCTCAGGTGTGTGAGATGATTTCACTGACCCAGTAAGCCTGAGACACAAGATCACCCATGGGTTTCACTGGAAAACAAAACATTTTACCTTTATGACACACGGTGCAGATTCTGTGTGTCATGTAATGTTTATAAAAGTGTTTTATGTAACTTTTCTGGTGGAGGGTCGTTACCTGTTTTCCGTGTTTCCATGGACATGTTATCGCGACATTGGCTACGTTCACACTGCAGCCTGAACTGACCGAAATCCGATTTTTTCGCCTCTATGCGACCTGCATCTGATCTTCTAATGACAGTCTGAACGACACAGATCCGATTTTTTCAAATGCGACCCAGGCCACTTGGATATGTGGTCTTAAAACCGATACATATCCGTTCTTTTGACATGCGACTTCAGTCTGGACAACCAGGCCGCGTTCATCTGACCTGCTCGTGTTTCCTCCCATGAGTGTGGTACAAATAGGCATTCACAAATGTAGCCTACATAAATGTTCCTCTTGTCATACGTAAATTTTGTATGAACGCCGTATCAGTGAAGCGTCGAAGCACGTAGTAATCCCACCACCAACGTTCCCTCTAAGCTGCGCGCCTGTGCAGTTGCGCACTGCTCGCACATTCTCAGCGCACAAGAAAATCTATGCAGCGCAGGGATGAAAGAGTTCCGCTTTTTTTCAGCCGCGGGGTCATCTGAATACGGGGGAATCGTCCAGTATTCAGAAACAAAAGTATGTGTCTCGTATTAAACTTCTACCGGTGTAAGCCACGAGCACGCGCAAGCCGCGAGCATGCGCAGCTCTTTCGCAACAGCGTGTAGCGGGGGTGCATGTCGGATGTCGCGCACAGGGGTCCAAGGAGCGCTCAGGGAGTTAGTGTGTTTGCTCAGACACATAAAACATTAGGGGGAACATTGCCCACCACTCTTGGCTGCGACTCCGCACCCACACGTTCCTCTGTATGGAGGTCGCTGCCACTGCCCCACAAAACGCCGTGCCCGACAGCCTTGCTCTTCTCCTTCTTAAACTCCTCTTTAAAACAAATGTATTGTACATTGTCCATGTACACACTGAGCACGTACACACTGAGTACGTACACACTGAGCACGTACACACTGAGCACGTACACACTGAGCACACTCCGTACACACTGAGCACACTCTCTGCGTGTGACGTCATCGTGTCCTCCAAGACGCATATGGGACACTTTTGGGGCGTTTAAAGTTCACACTGGAGATCACATACAAGTCACATTTAATTGGAAATGTGAATGACCTCGCAAAAAAATCGGATTTCACAAAAAAAATCGGAATTGAGCTTTAAGCCCTGCAGTGTGAACGTAGCTATTGTGTCATGGTGGCGTATAGATTAGTGCTGTCACCACAAAGCAAGAAGGTCCTGAGTTCAGTTCTGGGGCAACACGGGGCCTTTCTGTGTGAAGTTTGCATCTTCTTCTTGTTCCTGTGTAGGTTTCCTCCAGGTGCTCTGGTTTCCCCAACCACTAAAACACTAGAGTCCCCTCTGGGGCCAGAAGATTCTCCACAGGACTATTTTGGTTAAATAAAGGTCAGTAAACACTGTATATAGATATGTCTGGAATGTTCCACAGTATGAAGATGAACATGTCTTTTTCATTGAAGTTACACCAGTCAGATCTGCGGAAAGTTAAGGTAGGTTTAAATGTTATACTGTGGAACATTTCAGATAAAGTAATAATAGCTCCATGGAGACAAGTAGGTGGCAGATCAGAAAAGTTAGGTGTAGATGGTGCACCTTAAATGTTTCCAATTACATTCAGTACTCTTATTTGAGAACATTTTGGCACTCTACCCAAGTCTGCAGTAGACAAACATGTACAGATGATCTGACAGATAACCCCCACAACAATTCAACATGGTACGAGATATGTATCGTACAATGCATAGCACTTACTATATTACACAGATTTCATATAGATTTATTGATGATCCAAGCATTTATTCTCAAATCACAGCATTTAAACTTCCAGGACAGTAGGCTCATGTATCAGCTAGCATACTACCAGGGCATCCCGGTTTTACTAGCGCCTACACAGATCAGGCTGTTCATGGCCAGAACCCAACCATGAAACTTATTTATTTATTCTTTATTTAATAGGGACAGTGCATATTAATGAACATCTGCAGCACTGCAGTGTAAATATGCCAGATTATAGCAAGAATGCTAATTTCCATCTGTAGTCCCTAGGCAGGTGACACCACAGCAAAAGCAATAAAACAATGACAACTGACAATAACACCAACATTAAAACATTAAACATTAAAAGTGTCCACAAGTCTGGTTTTCCTTTAGCCGCTGTTTCAGGTGTAATTTGAAAGTGTCCAGTGTTTGGAGTCTCTCTTATTGATGATGGGAGTGTGTTCCTGAACTTAGTGCCTCTGACTGAGAGCACAGTTTGTCCAAATGTAGTGCGTCTGTGTGGGACCTCACAGTTCCCCCGGGCCGTGGCCCTAGTTCCCATCCCACTGACAGTGTTTGTTTTAATAAAATCCTGCAGCGGAGGAGGAGCAAGTCTGTGTAAAACTTTATATATAAAACAACCGTATTTAAAATGAACAAAATTATTAAAGCTGAATAAGTTATACTTGTCTAAAATTGTGCAGTGGTGAACAGAGAATGGTTTCTTGTCTAATATTTTCACAGCTTTTTAAAAAAGTGATCCAACTGGTTTGACTGTCACCTTTTAGTCAGTAATGAAAAATACTTCCTCACTTCTCCTCTTAAAATCACATTTAGTGTTTCACGCCTTCTACTCCAACCTAACAACTCAACCACGAGAAGAAAAAGATCAACAGAGAGTCAGCAGACGGTGCTGTCTGTTTCGTGTGAATGTCGGTTATTGACCAATGACCAGCGCTGTCGGTCTGTGTGGCTCAGAAGAGTTAGTTATCCAGGCAAAAATGTCACTCGCAGCCCCTCCGCTCCCCCGAAAACCCCCCCCCCCCCCTCCCCCGCTCCACCGATATAAATGTCACGCAAACCAAACTTCAAAACTTCAACACTGTTTGATTTCTGTTAGTTAAATTTACTCTCTTGTGCAGAGGTGGCTGTTAATCTGTTAATAGGTATTTATTCTTTGCACTACTTAGATTTACTCTTAGATAGTTTTTGTATTGTCTTTATATTGTATTTTGTACTACCTGGCCAGAGAGAAACGGTGTACTGTCAGATTGACGAGATCTGCGCAAGCGCGCATGATGTAATGGTTTAAGACGCCTCCTTTGAATGAAAACTATAACAATGCAGTCAAATGTTAAATCCAAACTATTATAATCTGACGTATGTATTCTGCCACAAATCTAACGTTCACATCTCGTTCAAACATACAATAAAACCAATGGAATGTTAAAATGTTACTTATTTAAGCAGTAGCGCATGAAAGCGTACGGCTTTCACATCACAGCTGTAGCTCAGCTGTTTCTAAACCATTACATCATGCGCGCTTGTGCAGATCTCGAGGAGGCGTCTTAAACTGACAAAGCGTCTCAATCTGACAGTACAATGGAATTTCGATTCACTGTATGTCGAACACATATGGCAGAATTGACAATAAAGTTGACTTTGAACTTTGAACTTGAACTTTGAAAAACAAAAATACATTGAATTGTATGTCATGTCTGTATCTCTGTATATTTACATGTTTATTCATTTATTTTTAGTTTGGCCATCAGGACAACATCATCTGCAAACAGCAGAGGTGAGATCCTGTTGTCCCCAAACCGGCCCCCTCTGGCCCCTGATGTCCATAAAAACAATGAACAGAACCAAAGGATGATATCTGTAGTCCCCACTCCTCCTCCTCGAGCCAGGCTCATACACGATCATCCACTCAGTGTTTATTTCAGTGACACATGTGAAATGAAGGAGTTTATTGGTCACCTATAATTTTGTTTAAGATCACATTTCTCTCACCTCAGACTGATCATCTGCAGGAGAGAGACTGATGATGTGTTCAGATGTTCAGAGAATGGGCGGAGCTGCTGACTCTCAGATCCTGTGAGCTTTGGCTCGTAACCCAAAGCCTTTGTGTGGGAATTACATTTGTGTCACCCAATACAAGAGCTAATCCTATCAAAGATCTTTACATGGATCATATCACCTCATACAGACTGGCTCCCACAACGTGTTAAACTAAAAACATTTACTCCAAATTACTCCAGAAGCAATTTACGATCATACTGATTCCTTCAAAACATCTTAAAGTGGTAGTTTCCTCTTTTCAGCGTGCGTGTGGTCTCACTCTATAGCTCGGGACCATATTCCATACGCCTTATTGTCTGGGTCAAAGAGCTCATTTGTCTTGTATAAGTGAGAGCTTTGGTGGAGTTGTAAAGAAGGGGCTTCCCTGATCCACAAGTGTTCCTGCCTCCATATGAGAGGCCTGTCCCAGGCAGGTGGACCCTGGCCAGTGAGCAGCCCTCACAGAGCACCTGCATGGTCAGGTGTGTCTGTGATCTCAGCCTCTATCATTTAGTAGTTTTGACTGTTTGACTGACGTGTAGAAGTGTAAACATGGTTGGAAGTTGGCTGATCTCCAGTGTAAAATGTGGAGTTTGTCTGCCCTGTCTTCATCCCCAGAACCAAAGCTATGTGAGTAGCTGTTACTTTGACAAATATAAGTATAAATTCAAGATATTTGAGTCTATACTTGTAGATTCTAGCTCTCTTTGTTCCGTGCTCATTGTTTTGTATCCATAAAACACTGGATTAGTAGGAGAGGGTTCATATGGTTTCACAAGGTGCAGAAAGTGCTACTGTTGGCATTAGAGGTTCACACCACAGTGAGGGGACAGGAAGAGAATACAGGAGATAATATTTAGACATTCTATGCACTAGTGCTGGAAATACAAGGCTGTTTTATATAGGCCCAAAGCCCAGAGCGGACACGAGCCGCCCTGTGGGCTCCAGAGGGGGCACACCTCCTGTATTAGGTCTGAATTCTTCGCAGGTGGCATCTGTGAATGGACCTCACCCTGGTGTTTGTGCTGTAGCTATAGTGAAACAGTCAACAGCATTAGTGCGAAAAGCAGAAGCCACATGTGGCTCGTTGAGCTAAAGTCCAGGATTAGTGTGAGTTTAGTGCTGTTCCAGTCACAATGATCATGTTCTATCACAGAGTCTCAGGAGAACCCTCTGTCCCACTGTGTGTGTGTGTGTGTGTGTGTGTGTGTGTGTGTGTGTGTGTGTGTGTGTGTGTGTGTGTGTGTGTGTGTGTGTGTGTGTGTGTGTGAGTGTGTGTGTGGAAACCAGGACACGTATTAAGGACAAGGCATTCACAGCCCAGTGCTTTTGTGGCTGTTCTGGTGCTCCTTTGTGCAATGTTACTTGTTTGCACTTCTCGCTATAAAAGCTGGATATGGGCCATAAAAACGAGGGTTTCTAGTGTCAGGAGCAGAAGAACAGGGAGTGTGCACACAATACACAACACAGCAACACAAACACCACATACAAATACAACAGCAACACCAGCCAAGACCCAAGGCTGTGCAAAGAGGCTCCTGAGACAGTCCAGCACATAACTGCAGGGTGTAAGATGCTGGCAGGGAAAGCATACATGGAGCGACACAACCAAGTGGCGGGCATAGTGAGCAGAAACATCTGTGCAGAGTACGGGCTGGAGACCCCAAGGTCAAGGTGGGGAAACACCTCCAAAAGTTGTCTGCAACCTTCAGGAGTCTCTTTGCACAGCCTCTTTGCACAGCCTACACCTTGGGTCTTGTCTGGTGTGGTAGATCTGGGCCTCTATTGCTCGGCTGCTCACGGCCTGCTCCTGTGCAGCCAGGATGAGGGCCTCTGTGCTGTCCTTGAGACCAGCCCTCTCCAGCCATCGATAGTATTTCTTGATTTCAGCCACTTTATGTTTCGGTGGTACGCCCCATCTAGGGGCTTGTCCTGCCATGATGGTCCCTCCAGCACCTCTTCCTCTGAGTCATTCCCTGAGCACAACTCACTAGTCCTCGGCCTCCAACCAGACATAGCTGTGGTGGATAAGCAACAGAACAAAGCCGTGGTGGTGGACATTGCAATACCAAGCAATGGTAATATTAGGAAAAAGGAACACGAGAAACTAAAGAAATACCAGGGGCTCAAGCTCTTGTCCACTCTGGGTCCACTTTGTCTCCTGGGCACAAATCATGTATCAGTTTCAGGTTTTAGGCACTTTTAGCGATATGATTTTTATTGTTTTGGGGGAAATCTTTGAACCATTGATGGAGCCTCTGCCGCCTCCGCAGTGACCAGTGAGCTGCCCTGTTGTGGACACTTTTGGACAGACAGTGGACAGACTGTGGACTCAGAGTAAACAGTGCAGTCAGTCATTAACATCTGCGTAGACAGAAACCTCAGCGACGGCGGACAAGTCTGCGCTCTTCTGTCTTTCTGCATCTCAGTGAGTACCCCCTCATGTCCCTGTGCAAGGGACACTTTACCAGCACTCAGTTTTGTCCACATAAGATTAGCTTGGTGTGAGAGGTCAAAGATCATGGGATCCCACAGGGACCCTGCTGTTGTCTGCTCCACCGTCATTGATCAATACTTCAAAAAATAGGCCAACGCGTAGGCTCTGTCCACAGTGGTGAAAATACGTGAAATAAACTGCAGCACACTTTCTATTCAGTGTTCTAATGTTGTGTTTTCTGGAGCCCTGTGAGGCAACTGCTGTTGTGATTTGGGGACTAAAAATACATTGAACTGAATAAATTGAAAAAGGAAGCATATTTTCATAACTGTCACTATCAAGTGGCCAACCCTCCTGTCAAAGCCTGATCTCATCAGATCTCAGAAGCTCAGCAGGGCCGAGGCTGGTTGGATGGAGACCACTGGGAATACCAGGTGCCACAATGGGGCACCAGTGGCAGAAAATGTCACTGTGTCCTTAGGCAAGACATTTCACCCACATTGCCTTGAATGAAAGTGGTGTGTGTGAGGTTTTTTTTTTAGTCTTTATTTGAAAAGGGACCATGTACAGAGACATTAAGCTCATAAAACAAAGATGATCTGCACCAGATTATAGCTACATAGCTAGTTTCCATCTGCAGTCCCTATTACATTAATAGTTAAGTTTTGGTGGTGGTCAGAGAGGCCGATGGCACAAAGTGGTAGTCTCACTTCTGTCAGTCTGCCCAAGGGCAGCTGTGGCTACAATAGCCGCTATCACTACACTGTGGTGTGGAATAAATAAATCACTAAATTGTAAAACAACTTCGAGAGTCTGGAAAAGTGTTATATAAGACTAATGCATTGTATTTATTATTATTATTTAGATATGTTTAAGGCACTATATTTCATTTTTACTTAAAAATGTGAAAAACAAATTTAGCTCATTTTAAACAGTTTGCAGTGTTCCACGGTTGGCCTCACTTACCTTACGCATTCTGAGCATCCTAATTATTTCACCGCAATGAGTTTATTTATAAGTGCTTTTCACAACTCTAATAGACCAGAAGGTAAAGCAAACTTGCATGCTAACAATGGACTTCCTGATTATCAGACAATAATACAATTAGATACAGACCTCAAAAGCTGCTTGTACAATACAATACAGCTGATGCCACCAGACCAAGTTACAGGTCAGGAGCTCTAATCACCAGCACCCATCCTTCTGAGCATCATTTGTGGCCTCAGGCAAGACGCAGCTCAGTTTCTGTTGTTCAATGTCCCTGTGTATGTTTACAAAGGACTGTTTAAATCCCATAAACATAACCTGAGTCCCATTATAAGACATAAACATGCCATTGCTAATACAAATGCTATTGCAAGCACACACGCACACACACACGCACACATATACACATCTATTATAGATAAGTAGAGACTGATTGAATCCTGAAAACATGTGGTGTTGTTTACTCCACTACTGGGGCCCACCAGTGAGAGGAGCAAATTGGTCTGACACTTCTTCCAGTTCATAATGAACTATAACGCAGTGCAAACTAGTAATAATTGTACTACTTCCCAGATGTGAGAATTACAACAAAAATATCACTAACTCAAGTTGTATTTTATCTTCTTAAGACGATTATCCAATCAGAACGCCAAATGAGACACAGAGAGAACTTGCAAACTGACTATTTATTTTGTAGTGCCTGTTTTGATTACCTGCTGTGGCGTGATGTCCCGTCCCCTGCTCTATGCTTTGTTGTGCTGCTCTTTGTGGGCCATGTCTGTGCTCAGTTTGTCAGGTGGGTTCCTTCAGCTCACTTAAAACTGTCCTAACAGGAGAATACCAGACCATTGATCTGATCTATACAATAACACTCTTCCACTCTGTCCAAACATGCAGTGTTCTCTGACGCCCGCTCTGCCCACTCACTGTTGCGCACCCGCAGAGCCAACTCTTTCCTAGAGGAGTTGAAGCCGGCTAACCTGGAGCGAGAGTGTGTGGAGGAGAAGTGCGACTTCGAGGAGGCCCGGGAGTTCTTCCTCACCAGAGAAGCCACAGTGAGACTCTCTTCACTCTTCTGGTTACTCTTAATACACAATAGTAACAGTGTTAAGTGCTGACTGTGTGTCTGTTCTCAGTTGGAGTTCTGGACTGTCTACACAGGTATCGTCTTGTACTTTCATCATGTCATAACAAAAGTGTAATAACATCATGTGGCCTGCATAATACACATAAGTTATAACTACAACATGAGTCAAAAGTGTGTGGTGAATAGATGGGAACCAGTGCCGCTCCAACCTGTGTGTCCATGGCACCTGTGTGGACCTGTTCCAGGCCTTCGCCTGTCGATGTGACCAGGGCTTTGAAGGACGCTACTGCAATCAGCGTGAGATAACATGACTGTTATATAACTATTACACATCTATTACATGTCTATTGTATGACTGCTGCATGTCTATTATATGTCTGTTACATGTCTGTATGTCTGAATGACTGCTGGGTGACCAGCATACATGTCTGGGTAACATCTGAATTATTGTTTCATGACTGTTTCATGACTGTTAAGTGTAATACATATTAGGTCTGTGTTACATGTCAGGGTGACTGTTATATATGTGGCTAATGGTAACATTTGAATGACTGGGTCCATCATGGTATGGGTGGCTGAGTGGGTAGTGCTCATGCTTCACAGCAAGAAGGTTCCGGGTTCGATCCCCGGGTCGCCCAGGCCTTTCTGTGTGTGTTCTGTGTGGAGTTTGCATGCATGGTCTGGGTTCGATCCCTGGGTCGCCTGGGCCTTTCTGTGTGGAGTTTGCATGTTCTCCCCATGTCTGCTCCTAATAACAAGATGGGTCAAATGCAGAACTGGAATTTCCCCACTGTGGGACTAATAAAGGCATAGCTTTCTTTCTTTCATATATGTCTCTTACATGTATAACAACGGTTACGTTACGGTTATGTCCCTTACAAACTTGTATGTTAAGTGTTACATGTCTGGATGACAGTTACCTGTTTGATTGATATTGAATGATGTTACAGTGACTGGGTAACAGTTACATGTTTGTTTTGTACCTGAATGACTTACATCTCTGGTACCTGTCTCAGTGACTATTACATCTATGGGTGACTGCTGCATGTCTGTTACATGTCTGCTACATGTCTGTTACATGTCTGTTACATGTCTGCTACATGTCTGCTACATGTCTGCTACATGTCTGTTACATGTCTGGAGATCTGTTACATGTCTGTCACATGTCTGTCACATGTCTGTTACATGTCTGCTACATGTCTGTCACATGTCTGTCACATGTCTGTTACATGTCTGCTACATGTCTGTCACATGTCTGTTACATGTCTGGAGATCTGTTACATGTCTGTCACATGTCTGTCACATGTCTGTTACATGTCTGCTACATGTCTGTCACATGTCTGTTACATGTCTGCTACATGTCTGTCACATGTCTGTTACATGTCTGCTACATGTCTGTTACATGTCTGAGTGCCTGTTACATGTCTGTTACATGTCTGCTACATGTCTGCTACATGTCTGCTACATGCCTGTTACATGTCTGAGTGTCTGTTACATGTCTGTTACATGTCTGGGTGTCTGTTACATGTCTGTTACATGTCTGTTACATGTCTGAGTGTCTGTTACATGTCTGTCACATGTCTGTTACATGTCTGTTACATGTCTGCCACATGTCTGTTACATGTCTGTTACATATCTGGAGATCTGTTACATGTCTGCTACATGTCTGTCACATGTCTGTTACATGTCTGCTACATGTCTGTTACATGTCTGAGTGCCTGTTACATGTCTGTTACATGTCTGTTACATGTCTGTTACATGTCTGTTACATGTCTGCTACATGTCTGTTACATGCCTGTTACATGTTTGAGTGTCTGTTACATGTCTGTTACATGTCTGGGTGTCTGTTACATGTCTGTGACATGTCTGTTACATGTCTGTTACATGTCTGGGTGTCTGTTACATGTCTGTTACATGTCTGTTACATGTCTGAGTGTCTGTTACATGTCTGTTACATGTCTGGGTGTCTGTTACATGTCTGCTACATGTCTGTTACATGTCTGAGTGCCTGTTACATGTCTGTTACATGTCTGCTACATGTCTGCTACATGTCTGTTACATGTCTGTTACATGTCTGAGTGTCTGTTACATGTCTGTTACATGTCTGAGTGTCTGTTACATGTCTGTTACATGTCTGTTACATGTCTGTTACATGTCTCAATGTCTGTTACATGTCTGTTACATGTCTGTTACATGTCTGAGTGTCTGTTACATGTCTGTTACATGTCCGGATGTCTGTTACATGTCTGTTACATCTCTGTTACATGTATGGGTGTCTGTTACATGTCTGGATGACTGGTAGCTGTGTTCATATCCAGCCCAGACCCACACAAACTGCTCTGTGGACAATGGCGGCTGTGACCACAACTGTGAGGAGAACAAGGAACAGCCCAGCCGGAGCTGCAGCTGTGTGGACGGATACAGTCTACACGACGACCAAAAGAAGTGTGTGCCTATAAGTGAGTACGTGCATAATGTACGTAAGCGTGTCAATCTGAAATCTGGACCTGCGCTAATAAAAACACTCATTACAGGTTTTAATACAGTACAGTATGAAAAGAAGTTATGAAATATACTCATGCTTCATTTGTTTGGGCGAGTAGAGTGTGTCCCAAAGCTGAGTGCTGTACATGGCGATCAAAGGACCTATTGTAATGTCTCCCCAGTGAGTGTAGTGTGAGCGGGCAGGAAAAGGGAGAAGGAATTCCTGGTTTGGAAAGGTTCAAACTGTGTGCCTATGGTGAGTACCTAGTGGAGGTTAGAGCCCACAGGTCATTGACCAAAACCCACAACAGGTGATGTCTGTAGGTGAGTATTCCCAGGTGTGTCTACCCTTAGGAGCTGTACCCAAAGGTGAATACCCACAGAGTGTGAGCCCCCAAGATCACACATTTCCGTATCTACTCACTTTTTCCTAATTTAATTTAGTCAGGTAGAACTTTTAAATATGTTGTACTCTCTGTAAGTAACTGCATAGTAATGCATTCATTCTCTGTGTATGAAAATGCTTGCTGTGTGATCTTAAGAGCAGCCTGGTCTGACTGGTTGTAACCCTCTGCAGACGACTTGTCCTGTGGTCAGCTGCTCCTCAACCGCTCCTCGTACTCGAAGCCGGTCACTGGTCTGCAGCCCTGGGTGATCGGAGGCGAGGTGGGCAAGAAGGGGGAGAGCCCCTGGCAGGTGAGTCCCTCCCTCATGTTACCTGACATGTTAGGGCTGCACAAGAGAAAAAGATGCAATATCTGTTTTACGATACAAAAGTTTTACGAACAATATTATTGCAATATTTTAATATACTCTTTGGCATAAACTTCAAATGTTTAAAACAAAAATATGCATATTTTCATTAAGTAGTCAAACTGGGTCAAAATTCAAAGTTCAGAGTTAGCTTTATTGTCAAAAACCATTTGTACAGGTTGCACACACATAATTTGAAATTGCAGCGCCCCCTAGGCCCACAGTGAACATAAAACATCTGATAAACAAGACAATAAACACTATGACTAAAACATCACATATACCCGTAGCAAAAGTACAATAGGCTTGTATATAATACAAATAAGTAAAACACACAATGTGTAGTGTAATACAACTCAAATTGTGTCATTTAAGTAGCAGTGTCAATGTCATTTAACACTCACACACACACACGGCACTTTTATACTAGGCAATGTGGATGAAGTGCCTTGCCTAAGGACAAAGCAACACTTTTTGCCACCGGTGCCCCACTGTGGCACCTGGAATCCCCAGTGGACTCCTGTCCAAGTACTACCCAGGCCCTGCTTAGCTTCTGAGATCTAAAATCAAGCTTTGACAAACTGGTATGGCCATTTGACTTTCCATAAACAGTTCACTTAAAATACTCATATACTCATCCATCCAAATAATCAAAATCAGGTGTTCCAATCACTTCCATGGCCACAGGTGTATAAAATCAAGCACCTGGGCCTGCAGACTGTTTCTGCAAACATTTGTGAAAGAATGGGTCGCTCTCAGGAGCTCAGTGAGTTCCAGCGTGGTACTGTGATGCCACCTGTGCAACAAGTCCAGTTGTGAAATTTCCCTGCTCCTAAATATTCCACAGTCAACTGTCAGTGGTATTATAACAAAGTGAACGTGATCGGAAACGACAGCAACTCAGCCGCAAAGCAGTATGCCACGTAAACTATCTTTCTCTCACTTTCTGCAGAGTCAATCGCTACAGACCTCCAAACTTCATGTGGCTCTCAGATTAGCTCAAGAACAGTGCTTAGAGCTCCATGGAATGGTTTCCATGGCTGAGCAGCTGCACCCAAGCCATACATCACCAAGTGCAATGCAAAGTGTCGGATGCAGTGGTGTAAAGTGTCGCCACTGGACTCTAGAGCAATGGAGATGCGTTTTCTGGAGTGACGAATCGCACTTTTCCATCTGGCAATCTGATGGACGAGTCTGGGTTTGGCGGTTACCAGGAGAACGGTACTTATCTGACAGGGGGGATTATGGTGTGGGGGTTGTTCTTCGGGAGCTGGACTTGACCCCTTAGTTCCAGTGAAAGGAACTCTGAATGCTTCAGCAGACCAAGAGATTTTGGACAATTCCATGCTCCCAACTTTGTGGGAACAGTTTGGAGATGGCCTCTTCCTCTTCCAGCATGACTGTGCACCAGAGCACAAAGCCAGGTCCATAAAGACCTGGATGAGAGAGTTTGGTGTGGATGAACTTGACTGTCCTGACCTCAATCCGATAGAACACCTTTGGGATGAGTTAGAGCGGAGACTGAGAGCCAAGCCTTGTCCAACATCAGTGTGTGACCTCACAAATGCGTTTCTGGAAGAGTGGTCAAAAATTCCCATAAACGCACTCCTAAACCTTGTGGACAGCCTTCCCAGAAGAGTTGAAGCTGTTATAGCTGCAAAGGGTGGACCAACGTCAAATTAAACCCTCTGGATTAAGAATGGGATGTCACTTAATTCAAATGCGAGTCAAGGCAGGCGAGCGAATACTTTTGGTAAAATACTGTACTTTTATATATATTATATTTTATTGCAAATATAAATGATTGCATCTGCCAATATTGATATTTTCACGATATATTGTACAGCCCTAGTATTTATTACTGTTAGATGGGATACTGTGAGAGAGATTTTATGATGATGTGAAAATGAAGTGATAACGTGATGATATGAAGTATGATGATGCAAAGTTGTAATGATCTGGAGATGTGAAGCTGTGATGATCTGATGATCTGGAGATGTGGAGATGTGATGATGTGATGATCTGGCGATATGGTGTGATGATGTGATGTTCGGCAGGTGATGGTGCTGGACGCCCGTAACCGGCTACACTGTGGGGGAGTCCTGATTGACCAGAACTGGGTCCTGACCGCAGCGCACTGTCTGCAGAGGATCCACCGCTTCAAGGTCAGACTGGGTAAGAACTTTCAGGTGTGCAGCCAGTCAGAGGGCAGGATCTACGAGGAACAGCTGGTCAAAGAGCAGGGTTTGTGCGCAACAGCTAATCACACACTGGGTTTCATTGCTTTGGCTACAGCTGAGAAAAGTAATTGTTTTTCATTCCTCATTCTGAATGTATTCATGATAAGAATGAAACTCTTAACTGACACTCTGAAACTCTTTATGTGACTGAAAAAGGCCCATGTAGACGATAGATACAATTCTGG
This sequence comes from Paratrypauchen microcephalus, assembly GCA_036785185.1. Taxonomy (NCBI): domain Eukaryota; kingdom Metazoa; phylum Chordata; class Actinopteri; order Gobiiformes; family Gobiidae; genus Paratrypauchen; species Paratrypauchen microcephalus. The sequence continues at coordinate 2,737,401 of JAVJIX010000106.1, read as the reverse complement.
CTTAAACATTCTGGCTAATGGCCAATTATTTAAATAATCATCAACTAATTTAGTAATCAAATAATCAAAAACTTGCCTACAGGTTCCACATGCCACGAGCTGAGAAAGGTTGAAAAAGACATGGGGAATTTAAAAAATGCATTGTTTTTTAAAATTTGTTTTATTTAAAGGTCCCATGGCATGAAATTTTCACTTTCTGAGGTTTTTGAACGTTAATGTGAGCTCCCCTACCCTGTTTAGGGCCCCCCCATGGCTAAAAGTTGCAATATGTCTAAACTGAGCATTTGCGATCCTTTTCCGCGTTTGAAAAAAAGACAAGGGAAGCTTCTGACGTCACATTCAAGAAAAAATGCAAATGCAGTTCCACCCCCTGTCTGGATGTCTACCCACCGTCTATGGAACTCATGGCCATAGAGTTTGGACCGCAAACGAGCTACGCAATACGAGATGCGTTTTTTTATTTGCCTGGAGACACGTGAGAGTGTTTCCAGGCTCGGATGTCCTTTATCCGAACCTCCGAACCTCTGAAACAGCAGTGGTTTAATTTTATTTTCTGTGGAAATGTGTTTATTTTTCAATGGAAATCGTCTCGTATCTTCCTCTGCGCTTAAATGCGGAAGCGGGGCCAGCGCACATCGCACCGCTAAAGAGGAAAGAGCGGAACGTTTGGCCACACCCCCACCCGCTGCACTGGCCTGTCTCTGTCCTTCTCATTTGCGTTCAAGCAACAACGCCCAGAATAAAGTGTGTCAAGTGAGTCTTGATTTTGAAGAAGGATTCATTTACAGTATTAGAGAACCATTAAGGCGCCATATAAAAGCATCAAGAAGTACCATGTCATGGGATCTTTAATAAAAACACACTTTCATCAGTAAACATACTCGATCAGGATGTCCTCAGACGGCTTCACTTCACAAAGTTTGGTGGTTCGAATCTCGCTCTTTACAGAAAAAAAAAAACATCATTGGTTGAGCGGTCAGATCCACTGACCCACAGGTTGGTGGTAAGATTCCAGCTCCCACAGATGAATGCTGCCGCTGTGTCCTTGGGCAAGACCTCGCCCCAGTGTCTGCGTTCACTGGTAATAATAATAATAATAATAATTAATTCATAGCATTTATATAGCGCCTTTCGTGACACCCAAAGCGCTTTACATTTCATTGTTCATTCACTCCACACTTGGTGATGGTAAGCTACTTTCTGTAGCCACAGCTGCCCTGGGGAAGACTGACGAAAGCGAGGCTGCCAATCTGCGCCATCGGCCCCTCCGACCACCTCCAACACTCACACACACACCACTTTCATACTGGTGTGTGAATGGGCGAGTGGTTCCTTGTTGTAAAGCACTTTGGGTGCCTTGAAGGTGGAAAAGCGCTATATAAAGATGTGACCATTTACCATTTAAACAGCTACTTGACTAATTAATAATCACTAAGTTAATCAATAATTAAAATAACCTAAAGAGACTGTTTGTGATCGCATTGTTCCAATGCTAGCGTTAGCATTAGCTGCATTGTGAATGGAGATCCGCGGAGCCACAATAGATTAGATTAAGCCTTTATTGGTCTCACACACAATGACACACAGTGACACACGGAGAAATATAACTTCTGCATTTGACCCATCCTTTTCAGGAGCAGTGAGCAGCCATCTTTTTCGGCGCCCAGGGGCCAGTACCGTGAAGGGTCTTGCCCAAGGACCCACACTGGTTAGCTCATTGCCCGGGGGGGATTTGAACCCACAACTCCTGGGGGGAAAGTCAGTGACTTACCAGTTGAGCTAACCAGCCAGTAATATGCAGTGAGCAGCCGGACAGCGCGGTCCGCACAGACCACAGCGCAATGTGATCGCCACACGACAGCTGAATTAGTATTTAAACATGTCCTGAAGTCTATAAAGTCCATTTGATGCAGAAATATGAGCATAATTATGACTCAACCCATGTTGCAGTGTTTTTGGCGTATCTCCACATGTAAACGCGTATTGTGTGTTTCGGAGCCAAATCACACTCTGTACACGAGCTGGACCTGTCCCGAACCTGTCCCGAACCTGTCCCGAAGGTCTCCCGAACGTGTCATGTGTCCAAGTAGAAGTTAAAAGTCCATTTTCATGTCCTTATTGTCTCGCAGTGCCGCTTACAGATGCACGAGCTCTTCACAGCTGATCAGCGTACAGGGAAAACACATCAGCGTTTCTTGCAACAGGATTGGCTGGTGCGCGAGCTTGGCAAAATATACTCAACAAAAATATAAACGCAACACTTTTGTTTTTGCTCCCATTTTTCATGAGATGGACCCAAAGATCCAAAATTCACTCCAGATACACAATATTACCATTTCTCTCAAACATTGTTCACAAATCTGTCCAAATGTGTGACAGCGAGCACCTCTGCCCCGCCGAG